>JACCPG010011343.1:0-21275 GCA_016069955.1 Drepana arcuata
ATACATAGTATAAAATGAAGTCGCTTCCGCTGTCTGTTCGCTGAAATCTTTTAACTTAATTCCCGGTTTTTAATGCACTTTTCAATATTCAATAGGAAGAGTGTGATTCAAGAGGAAGGTTTTTATATACTACTAGCTGTGCCCGCGACTTCGTCGGCGTGGACGGCTTTTTTATCTTTCGTAAAAATGTTTTTTTTTTCATTAAATAGTATTCTATGTTACTTCTAATACCATTACCACCAATAAGTTATATGATGATCGGTTAAGTAGTTTTTACGTGAAAGCGTAACAAACAAACTTACATTCACATTTATAATATTAGTATAGATACATACCTACATGTTATAGACAAGTCGAGAATTTAAAAGATTTGCAATATGATGTCGAAAAAAACATATTTATATACATATATATATATATATATAAATATCATCACGCCAAGTCCTTGTCGGGGTAGGCGGGGAGTATAGAGCGCCAGTTATCTCTAGACTTACATACCTCTTTCGCTTCGTCCTTCTTTCGTCGCTTAAAAGCTTTTACAAAATAGCTGGTAGCATAACAACTAATTACAGTACATGTACGTGAGGTCTGCGGTGCTACTTGTCAGCCCTGGCGTACAAGCGACATTGCCCGCCCTCCAGACGGTCGACGGTATGAAAGTCGCACTATTTTGTATCGTCTTTCACTCTGCTATCTTTGAGAGTCCAAAAATTGCGAGTCGTAAATATGTATATAGGTAGTATATAAATATGAGTATTGACATCTAAAGTTTTGTAATTGATTTTGAAATGGACTCGCCATCTGTCACGTAATATAAACTCTGGCGGAAAGTGGGTGTGTGGGTTATTACCTATACATCTCTGCCTACCCCTTCGGGGACCCTTGTGGGAAGGCGTGAGGATATATTATTATATAAGTTTTGTAATTAAACGAGATGTTCGTCCACTGCTGATGAAAGCTAATGCTGCTTGGAATCTTATAAAAAACTACAGTTTGTGAGGATGAATTGTGAATTTTAGTGTAAATGGAGTTTCTAATTGAGTAGATACCATTATAAGAGCTGAACCATGGTCATTAAATCTGCCTTGTATATTCTACAAATCTGGCTAGCATATGACCTTCTTGACGACAAGCAGTTTTAACAAATCGTTACACACGTTTCCGATCTTATATTGGACGGAGTTGTTTAGTGGTTTACCAGCAGGATGAGTAGGGTGGAAAGATTTCTCTGGCTGCAATTTTGTACTAAGTCTATCCTTACGTCTGTGTCAACATTGACAACAGTTATTACCTATATCTAATCATATTTCATATTTGAGAAAATGGGGAACGAATTCGGTAGAGGCGGCAAATTGGAGTAGCCTGGAATTGAAAAATATTGGCAGTTAATGTGAAAATCCGCCACTGAAGTTGCTATCCGGATCTGTTTTTACAGACAATCTTATTTAAGTATTGGAAACCTTACTAACTGTAGCTAAAACTAATCAGTAGCGTCTGGCTGGTAACGTCTGCAAGGTCAGGCGAGGAAATCCAATTCTGTTTAGGAGTTTCGTTGTGCCCTACCTTTCTTAATGGGTAATCAACTTTAATTGAGGTCGCCATATGTAATCGGGTCACGAAATCCAAACGGACCACATTTGCCAGGGCACAGATTCGTGTGAAACTTGCCAAAGAAAAGAAAACGCGAGGGCTCGAGATTACACTTCAAAGGTAAGGAGTCGCGGCCCCTGAAGCGGACACAGGGACGTATTCAGACCTATAAGGGACATAACAGTACACGGGATATTATATTGGGGTTCAGTCTGCGTTTAAAACCTCTGAATTTGTCCGTGTTTATCTACACTATTATGCATGTATTATGCATATAAACCTTTTTCTTGAATCACTCTATCAATTTAAAAAAACCGTTTCAAAATCCGTTGCGTAGTTTTAAATATTTAAGCATACATAGGGACGGACAGACAGCGACAGCGACTTTGTTTTATACTAGGTACTGAAATTACACTCACCTTTTGGGATCAAATCAAGTTAGGTTACCTTAAATCATTCACACAAAGACTTAATGTTCGTAATTAACACTTTTACAAAGACGTAAATTTCTCTCGTCGTCGCCGTCCCTGTCAATCATCCCCTACTAAATAAATAGGATCTCATGTTCAACTCGATCGATCCCAAAAGTTTATTTGTAATATATGTATAAAAATTATTTTTGCATTCCTAGCTATCTAGATGCTACTACCCAAAGGAATAGAGCAGTCAAATTGAGCTGGTGCAACCGCGGGCACACTTTGTCTTGACACATTGTCTTGGTCTTTGCGACCAAGGATTGCAATATGTCCGAAGACGATTTGGCAAAAGTCATTAGAAAACGCCAATTTGGGATCAGTATGTTGACGATGACGATGGTGATGTTGCAACTCTGGAAAGGGCTACCACTTGGGGAGCTGTTTTAGCCTGACACGAAGGTGTGAAAAGTGAGTATGGGTAATTCAATGAAACGACAGCTAGTAGGGGTTATAAACACGTCACGTAAAGACATGTTTTTTTGGGGTGGAACCTCTCATATTTCAAGTTGAGCGGGGAGGAGGCGTAAAATATGAACGTTTTATTATTTTTAAGGGGTTTTAAGAACGCTTTTATGAAATATACGCACACGAGGCGTTTTGTATGAGCGGTACGTTCAGGTAATTTATAACTGAAAGCACGTGAGGAAACCCGCATATCTGGGTAGAAACTCAGACGTCTATTAAGCCGTGCTTACGTGACAGGCTTCAGACTCTCCACCTGTCTTGTTGCTCCATATGTATATGTAGCGACACGTGGGAATTAAAGCACCTCTACATTAGCCAGAGAGAGAGCGGGGTTGGCTTATTAACTCAAAACTACAAACCTGTAGTTATAAAATAGAGAGAGAAAAACACCCAAATCCGTTAAGCTCGTTTGAGTAATCTATTACTTACCAGCTGAGCCCCGCGGTTCTACCCGCTTAAAATTTGATCCAATGCTTGTCTGGAATAAACCATGCCATATATGTTAATCGAGCTAATAATTTAACTCTGTGCTAATTGTCATTCAATTCCGTACAGAAGTTTTTGCGTGAAAGAGGAATAACTACTTCGCAAACTTTCGCGTTCAAAATATTTGTAGTCCATTGTTAATTAAACTCAAAGAGAACGACAGGTTGAACAACTTGCTTATTTATGAAATATGTGAACAAGCCTTACGGCTGAAACCCTGAAACATGAGGCTAAGTACACTATGCTACGTACAGAATAGGATATCTGAGCGTCAGCGCCACAGAAGTTTGGTTATAAAAAGTGCTTAGCCGGAGTTTTGCACATGATTAATGGAGGAACTTTACCCTCCCCCCCCCCCACATCCCCGCCGACACACCTTTTAGGGAACCGCGTTTTTATAGCCCTTTTCTTAAATAAACGTTTTATTAAACTGATAGTGAAACTTATCGAGGAGTGTATTAAAATGAAGTGGCTTTCTCTATTTATTACTGAACTCATCCGTGTGTTGGTAACGAAGATAGCGGTAACCTACTTTTCTTAAGCTTCCTTAAGCTTACCCCTTGGTAAGCAAGCGTGAAGCCGGTTAAGGCTGGACAATTGCAGCAATAGGAGTCTTTGCCTGTGGCCCACCGAGTTAGAACAGCATCTTCAAAAATATGTTCTGATAGAGAGAAGAAACCTGCATGCGTTTGAGGGAATAATAAAAATATACATATAGCATTGATATATATATATATATATATATATATATATATATATACATATAGTCGAGTTTGAGAAACGGGTTGGCACCAAAAATACATCTACACAAAGGCATGAGGAGAGAGACAGGAGGACCAAGGTCAAAGAGATAGTTCTGAGCGAGCAGCATCAGAGATTCCAACAATCTTAAATTTCCACTCTTGAATGATGGAGAGCGTAACATAGCGTTCTTAGCATAGGATTGCTAATAAGAACAATGTTTAATTTTCAAACGGTGAAGGAAAACATCGAGAGGATACCTGCATACGTCTGAGAAGAAATTCAAAGTCGTATGTATAGTCGTGTTAGAGTAACGGCGATGGACTCGCCATCTGTCACGTTGGCACCTAATATACCTTTGGCGGAAAGTGGGTGTGTGGGTATTACCTATACACCTCTGCCTACCCCTTCGGGGACCCTCGTGGGAAGGCGAGAGGATATATTATATTATTTAGTTTAACTTTCAATGGCAAATGTAAGTACAACGATCTAGAGATGCGAGTGGAGCCGGGCTCGAAGCGAGATCTATTGTTCTCGTCGCGATATTATGTTATGTAGATACGTGTACTGTATTTATAAGTATAGGTATATAGGGTTTTGTCTGCTGTTTGTCGGCCGCGGCGGATGTTCTTCGTTGCAAATGTAAAACGTGCCTTTGGAAACGTCAAGTTTGTGATGTATCTAATTCATTGTTACTTATAATAAATAATAATATATCCTCACGCCTTCCCACAAGGGTCCCCGAAGGGGTAGGCAGAGATATATAGGTAATAGCCACACACCCACTTTCCGCCAGAGGTTAATATACCTCGTGACCAACGTGACAGATGGCGAGTCCATCGCCGTTACTCAAGCACGACTATACATACGCCTTTGAATTTCTTCTCAGACGTATGCAGGTTTCCTCTCGATGTTTTCCTTCACCGTAAAGCTCGTGGTGTGACTAATCACTGTACTTAAGTTCAGAAAAACTCATTGGTACAGTCGGGATTCGAACTTGCGACCTTTGCGTCGCAGGCAACTGCTCGAACCACTCGGCCACCACGGCTAATATTATAAATAGAGTCGTCGCGACATGCTGGTCCTTTGTGAACGAAACAAATCCTGCGCGTACGCAGGGTACCCTGCCCCTCCCCCTCCCCCTCCCCCTAACCCGACATTCCAACGATCTTAGTCACACCGATGGATTAAGTGGAGTGGAGATAAAGATTGTATCGAAGTGGGATCCGAGCCAGTTAATTATATGCGTGTTGCTTAGGTGATATGTAGGATAGTATAATATAATAATATAACAAGATTATTTAGGATAGGACCTTCCGATATATATCTTTGGCGGAAAGTGGGTGTGTGGGTATTACCTATACACCTCTGCCTACCCCTTCGGGAACGAAGGCGTGAGGATACCTTCCGATAGTCAATTAGTAATTACAATAAAAACTTCTCGATCAAATTGTCCTCCCAAGCAAAGCAAAGCCTTTATGGCTATCATAGCTAGCGAGTGATACCCCTGGTGTTGCAAGCGTCCATAGGCGGCGGTAACCGCTTACCATCAGGCGGACCGCATGCTTGTTTGTCACCAATGTAGTATACAAAAAAAAGGCAAGCCTTTATGGCTATCAAGATTATGCTTCTAATACCTACTCGTTATCCGCCTTCAGCGGGAATCGCTGTTGTGACCTGAAGGTAATCAAAATACAAGTAGGTTATAATTACTATTACCGCCGAGTCGTAGAAGTAGTCTGTTCGGAGAAGAAATACTGACCTAGCACTGCAATAGCATCCGTTATGGTTTTTTAATGTTTATATAATAAGTTTTTAAGTTTAAAATCTAGGCAGAAGTGTATAGGTAATACCCACACAACCACTTTCCAGAGAGATATGAGGCGCCAACGTGACAGATGGCGAGTCCATCGCCGTTATTCAGGCACGACTATACATACGCCTTTGAATTTCTTCTCAGACGTATGCAGGTTTCCTCTCGATGTTTTCCTTCACCGTAAAGCTCGTGGTGTGACTAATCACTGTACTGTTATACGAGTATATTGATATATAACTGATGCCTATATTTAGGTCAAGAGTACTCTAAACCAATGAGCATGTATGAAGGGAATAATGAAAGTGAAAAAAGTATGTAAGGATCGTAGCAAGTGGAAAGAAGTGGTCTCTGCCCACCCCTACGGGAAAGAGGCTTGATTATATGTATGTATTTATATTCTACATATTTCCAGTATATTATCATATGTTTTTCTCCATACAATAATTCATCCAAAAGTTCACCAGTTTTGACTGACAGACGAGACGAATTACTATAGCATTTATAATGTAAGCTAAGATTTATTTATTAAGTCAGCTTTTAAGTGGACTGCATTGCATTATCAAGATTTCAGAGGTAGCTGTACACAGGTACAGCTACCTCTGAAATCTTGATACACATTGAAACACATTGATATGTACTACCAGGTACAGAACTGGTAGTACATGTCAATGTTTTAAGGAAAACTATTGTGAGGTCCCTTACGAGGTAAGCAGTAGAACACCAGTTCTCTCTAGATTTACAGAACTCCGCTTTATCCACATTCTTCAGTCTCCTGTATGTTAATGCCAGTTTCTCGTGGTGAAGATAAGATAATGATGATGATCACTGTAAGGTCCTGGAGCCGGATCACCAACGCGAAATGCCCGAACAATCTGGTATCCGGTTAGTAAAAGCTACTAAGGATACAAACACTATATAAACTTGACACTTGAATAAAACGCGAGACAATCTTTACAAAGAGTCTTTTACCGAAATAAAAAACCCTTCAAAACGGGACAAATTCCATTTATTTTTTCTTCTGTACCTTCGCTGCGCGAAATTAATGATTCAGCCCGGCTGACAATAGGATAAGCATTTATTTTTCTTAACTGGACCTTGACAATACGGGTTTTATCTCTTTGAAGTGTGCTTCCAATCACTTTCGGCGTTGTATTTTAGTGCATGTGTTCATAAGGTTCATTATTCAAAGGTAAAATGTACTTAACGTTCTGTAAAAATAGTATAACCGGTAATAAGGGAAATTCACGTAGAAAGTAATCCTAAATCTGAACGTTTGCATATATGCACATATATTATCCAATTCTTTTCATCACATACATACATATCACCACGCCGACCTCCTACATACCTACCTCTTTCGCTTCGTCCTCATTCACCAGCCTCTTCGTATATGCGCGCTGGTTTTGAGTATTCTTGACGGTCCCATCTTTGAGATCTATTTATTAAAGCAACTACAAATGTATTGTGCTAAGAAATAGATATTTATTGTTTAGTGTTTAAAGTGGAAAACATGCCTACGGATGCTAGCAACTTGTATTAGTAGATCACTACTAATACAAGTGCAAGCCTTCCCACAAGGGTTCTCCAAGTGGTAGGCAGAGGTGTGTAGGTAGTAGCCACACACCCACTTTCCGATACATATTTTTGGTGCTAACGTGACAGGCGGAGAGTCCATGTTACTCAAGCACGACTATACATATGCCTTTGAATGGAAACGTATGCAGGTTTCCTTTCGATGTTTTCCGTCACCGTAAAGCATGTGGTGTGACTAATAAATATTAAAAAAATATCCATCTGTAATGGCAAAGAAAAAAAGGGTTTCTTTCCCATTATTCCAACGGCGTGTGAATGCGCGGGGCACAGCTAGAATGCGTACAAAATAATATCTGAATACCTCTGCTCTGAATGGTGGAAGGTCAAGTTTACATTTGCGATTATTCATCGGAACACAATGGAATGCAATCAGGTTTCGGGATGATTAATCACGTGTGATTCGACAGTATTGGTGAGATCGCGTCGAATTACCATCGGGCAGGTAAAGGCTCATTAGCATCGCAGGGGTGTTTGTGTGCGCCTGCGCACCTACACGCTGTAGGTTAATGATGACAACGCTTATTTGGATAGGTAGGTAATATATATTTATGCGATAAAGCGCCGCCGGGGTGTTCTAACATTCTATTTGTAGAGATTTTTCACGGCGTCAGCGCATCGTGCACGCTTGTTTCTTTTTTTGGTTTCACGTTCCGACCTGTAGCGACAGGATGCGTCATGCCTTAACAGATTTGCCGTACTTATGTTATGTAATCAAGCATAATTGATTTCAACGCCATTCTACAATATGGAGTTATGAGCGTTTGTTTGTCAAGGATATTTTTTTTATGATTTTGTTGGCCTGGAAATTAGTTATGACGTTAGTAATTAGGAGGAAAATATGTCTATAATTGTCTTTGTATAATTTTATGTGGGTAACAAAGGCGCTAATTATAATCAGTCTTGCAAACGCTGTGATTTAATTTAAGATTTTAAATATTCATCGTATTTCTGTTTGTTGAAAATAAACATAGATTTTCTTTCTTTGCGTTAATTTTCTAGCATTTAGATATACATACCTATAAGCAATTGGTGATTGAGTTGGCTCGACCGAATTAGATGAAGTTTTCGTGCAAGTTTGATCCGATAGGTAGCACTGCGATCGTGTTCTCGATTATTTTATCATCTGAAGTAATCCGGGCGAGATAGTAGAAATATTAATTTAAAACAAAATTTTTGGTACCCTGAACGGGTAAGTTATAATAAATACAGATCTCAAAACATTTTGCACAAAGCATACTTACTTATATTAGTTTGACATGAGAAAATTTGATTGGCGTATGATGGCAATATAAATATAGCTCAAGCTAATGAAGGCATGCGCCAGCGCACCTCCCGTATTAGACATCAACGCGCGTGCAACTTGCAACGCCCTTCATACAGTATGATGCCATTTCCTGCCCTCAATTTTTTTCTTTTTCTTTACAAAAACTGCCACACGGCACTTGTATATTGTGATAAATACAATAAAATCGCCGGCGCCTTCCGTACCTTACCTACAAAGTGTTTTTTCAACGCGAAATATTTGTCAATAATAAATGAGACGTCCCTTTTATTACCACTAACATTCAATGGTTGTATGTAGTTTGGGATGACATAAATTGGAGCGTGGTACAATAATATTGCCCGTAAATATGATCCGTACTTATTTTGCATGGATAAGAGTTGGTTCATGTCTAAATTATGTAGTTTAAAGAAGGATGTATGAAATATAAACCTATAACTTTCTCCCTCACCTCAGACTGACTATTCGGGAATCGTTGTAGGAAGAGGTAAAGATACACATATGCCCGCTTCCGCTTTCAGTTTGTGCGCAAGCTTCTCTCATACTCTCCGACTTCGTGGTGGACAATACGCGCGGCATCGCGTATTATATGACGAGTGCCCGAGCGCGGCGGGCGGCGACCCAAAGCGGCTCAATGAAGCCTACCTGCTTATCTATCGGTGATAAATTAAAAATATGCCAGCCCCACGACATTCATCATCGGAATGGGTCATTTCGGCCATTGTCTAATAACTAAAAAACTGACAATGCACACGCTATGCGCTGCCACTCCCCGCCTTGACTCTGAGCCGCCATTCGGACTTGGACGGATTATACAATGGACAAACGCCATGTTATTATGTATATCACGAATATTTCGGTCGGAAAAACTGCTTAAGACCTACGTGAGTATGTATTAGCTACTTTGTAAAGCAGGGTTTGTGCACTGGTGTGAGTTTATGTTGGTATACAGTCTCGGCATACTTTAGTTTTTATCGGATCGTTCATATTTTTTTTTTAATTCCATGCGTATTTTAACATGTTTTGTGGTTTATTGCAAAGCAAGCAACAAATATGATATTGTGTACGAATTCCTTGAAATGAAATGCTTAATATAAACTCTGTGACCGCGTCGTCTAATCTACACCTCGTGACAGGCGGGCTGCAACATATCTCGCGCAGACAATCAGCATTGCTGTCCAGCGTGGCAATGCTGCTAATCTTCTGGGCAAGTCACCGCGAGATACCGATTTGGGACAACTATTTTATCTGTAAGTAGTTAGTTAAGTATTACAAATATTAAGTACATTTAAGCATTCTGATCTCCTATAACTCCATATAAACTATATATACCATCCTCCGTGCAAACCATGCTTGCGTGACTATGATTTTTGGTATGTGGTACTAACATTAAGATCTCCGCTACTATTTTCATACTGTTTCACAGTATATATTGTAATATTTGATACTGTTACTGAATTTGAATTTGAAATTCGAATACATGCAGCTGAAACTATTTATTCTCTATGGTAATCTAACTATTGGACGACACGTGAATAAATCTGTAAGATCTTTGCGGCTAAATATATGAGGAGTGAGTGTAAGGAGAGTCTCTCAAATAAATTTAAATTAAGAACGAACTAATGCTCTATTGTTTTTTTATTGGCCAGGAATATAATGATCAAAATGATATCCGTATGTAGGATTCATTATACGGTCTGCTGGTTAAGCGTAGTAAAACGTATGTGGGTTTTCATTATTATTATAACTCAACATTTTTGTCTGTGCCATTGTTCCGAATCGTGTGACGGATATAGAGCTGTGCCCATGACAGTAGTGCTGTACTCACAGTACTACTGCCCGCCTGATGGAATGATGTTACTGCTGCTTAATGGCGAAAGGTATCATGACTGACTAAAGAACTCCAAATTGTAATTACAATAATGTGGCTTTGCAACTTTGCATCAAGTGCAATTGTACCTATATTACATTTTGAAGGTATTATTTAGGATTTTGAAGGAAATATTCATTCAGCATGTCGCAGTAACGATACCCAATACTTTTGTAATTTGGTTATGCTTACATTGCATTGTAACGTCCGACAGAAAGCTTAATATTGTTGTCAAAAATAGATCAGATGTCTTCTAGAAGTTAAATGTTATTATGAATATACATATCCTCATGACGATGCAATAAAACATGTAGTTTCGTTTATAAGATAACATAATTACAACATTATTATACGCACTCCGAAACATGCATTTATAGGTAGTTTCAGAAGCTACTAAAAAGAAAAAAACAGCAAAAATAATGGGTCAACGTGAAATGTTTTTTTTTATTCGTGTCCTATTACATACTGTCCCAATATCATTGCATACTTCACTATGGCGGGTGTATCAGACGGTGTGCCAGCGAGGAGTGCCGTCCGATGCGCCGCGTGGCGTTCGATAGCAGTGCGCGCGCACGCCCTGCGCCGCAGCCAGCCTGTCACCGCGATAAGCCAGACAGACCCACGGGCCATGACCCCCATCTCCACTGCACTACTATTACTCCAATCTTCAACGGACTTACTTTTCTCTAACAAAATTGAAACGTTTTGCCATCGCGATTCACTCACATGTTTTACACACACAGCAGAACATTGACACAAGTAACCATTTGATTAATTATCGTATCGAATAATAAACCTGTCGATGTTTGATGGGTTACCAATTACCATGTCCTTGAAACCGTACATGTTTTTTCTCGGGGCGCATGACGCAAACCTTGTCCGGCATCGAATCGGATTCGATTCGCTATGTCAGAATTCCGATATCGAAAAGCTCCAATGCGTTAGTAATTTTATTTCTATTCCTAATTTAAAAGTGGTTGTGTTGTCTGCGAACGGAGCCGGCATTGTATCGTATGCGACGGGCACGGGACGGGACTGCCGTCGCCGCCAGTCCGAGAAGGCGCACCGATGAGGAAGCACGCGTCTCGCTCGCCCACTACGACGTTCGCGCGATCGCGAGTGATTTTCAAAACTAACTCCGTCGATATTTGAAAACTTAGCTTTTTTGTTGTGTTCCGGAGTGACCATGAGGTGCATAGTGTTGTTGTATGTGGTGGCGTGTGCGAGGGCCGCGGCCGGCGCCGCCACCTCCTGCGCCGGGGCCGACCAGTTCCTGGCGCGGTACAACGTCTCAGCTGATGATAGCGACCAGCCAGGTGCGGACTCTCAAGGAAACACTCTAGGTGGAGGGACATTGCTCTGGCACATACATTGGATGCATCGCTTAAGATTTAAAGGAACACGCGTGAAACCAATTTGAAAGAGTTTACTGTCCGCGTTCTGCATGTAACTTAACCATTTTTGGGCATTTTTTTAAATAAAAATTTGGTTAATTCCGCCATTAGTGACAATCTCATTAGTCACATCTAGAAACAATACGCTAATCGAATACGATAAACTGTACTAAGGATTCTTAACAATACAGAATAGTATATATTGTTTTAACGCTCCTTATTGAATCTAACTTTGACTTTTTATTTAACTGACATTCGTCTTCCGAAACATTCATTCAAGAAAATCCATGCTAATGTCATGCGTCTTTGATACAATCAGCCTTGGGTGTTAGGTGTCAGGTGTCGGGTGTCGGACGTGTGCCGGTCAGCTGTCTCCACCACACTCGCTCGCTGTAACATGAACAAGTCTAATTAAACATCACAAATTACACACACAGTGCTTCCAACACTATCATTAGCGGTTTTTGAACAAGTTGTTACTTTATGGCAGGTTATAAAGTCTTCTTGAATTTTGACAGCCGCCTGTCGAGCGGTTGCGAAGGGCTTTTGAGTTCGATTCTCGCTAGGGGCAGATATTTCTATGATGAACATATTATTGCTTTAGATTTACGTACATAACTACATATGTTTAGGGTTATCTGGTTCCTATAGTACAAGCTTTGCTTAGTGACTAGGCCAGTTCAATGTAATTGTCAAATTGTATTATTATTAAGATTTAAGATAAGAGAGGTAGGGCATAACGGGTTTCCCGTTCGAATTTGAAGCTGCCCGACTGGGGCAGGACCTCCACCTTATAGAAGCCCGTAGCCAAATAACACATTTTTTTGTGTTGTGTTCCTACCCGGTAAATAAGGTCTCCAGAAATGAGCTTCTTGGGGAGGTGGGAGGATTGTTACATTGTGTTGGAAGCAGAGGGATTAAACCCATTATGCTGCCAACGCACTGTAACTCCCCGAACACAGAGTGACAACGCGCAAGTGATACTTCGGTATCGTGAGCGTAAATAGGCTACTGTAACCGTTTCCCATCAGGTGGGCCGTATGCTTGTTTGCCACTCTTGTTGTATAAAAAAAAAATTGAGAGCAGAGGCTTTACATGTCTAATAGAATCGAATAATCTAAGATAATTTACTATGGAGAATAAGTCTTTTATAATATAAGTTAGACAATCCTTACCACAGCCAAAATTTTAATGAAGCCCAATAAAAATCTTAATTGAAATTTTAATAACAATAGTTGGATTATTGCGATTTTGCTTTGATAATTAACAATTGTTCTTCTTTATCTTTACGGGAGTAATTTTTTTGAGCTACAATAACACGACAGGTAACAAGCTCCTTGCTTTGTAACCACAAATATAAAAATTACGGGTTTTTTAAAACCCTTGGCTTATACAAATATTATAATGAAAGAGTAGCTTTCCCAGGAGGATCCCTGAGGCAGAGGCGCAACAGCAAACGTGACAGATAGCGAGTCCTTCGCAGTTTCTCAAACGATGATACGTCTGGAGGTCTCTTGAGGAGGCCAAGCCTCCCTCTCTCCCCTCCCTGGTTGGTCCATCTCCTGGGAGACCTGTTACGCAGTCTGGTAAAAGAGAATTACTCTTTGTTCTACTTAGACAATCGATCGATTTTCACGTCATGATACATGTTGAAAAGTAACAAGACTCGAGACAGTACAGGGGAGTCGTAGCGTTAATATCACAGCTCATCCACCTAATATAAAAAAATATAAATGAGAAAATTAGTGAGGATTTTTGTTTCACTTTCACGCCAAAATGGCCGAACGTAATTGGATGAACTTTGGCATAGAGATAGATTTATATTTGGATTAACACATATATATGATATGTTTTATTCCAGTACAACCTTACAGTACTTGGGCGTGTAATGTTATACATGTATGTATAATTATATGTAGGTAAGTGCGAAATTCAGTACACGATACCTCAAGCGCTCATTTCCAGCAAAGTCTAGTTGGACTTAGTAATTATGTACTTAGATTTTCTACTATTTCTACGACAAACGAAAGTGGTTGAAAATGTTTTACCATAAAGTGTGATACGTGGACTTTGACATTCGAATGACATATGTCTTTCTTCTTAAATTTAAGAGTGAAGCTCTTGTCAGTGTAACTGATGATGCTCCTCCATTTGTCTCTGTCCAAAGCCGCGTCCTTGACCTCTGTACGACCCAACGGCTATTTTCTCTTTCACTTGTTTTCAATACCTGATAGGCCTGGACTCGTCATGCGTATAATTATTTGATAGACGGAGAAAGATCACGTTCTAACTGCCTAGACGAAATCGATAGGATGCTCAAGGATAGAACATCAATAGTACTTAAAAACAGTGAGCATGTATGAATTTGACAATGAAAGAGATCTGTAAGTCTACGTCTAAGAGAACTGCCGCTCTACTCTCTCTCTGCTTACCCCAAGAGGGACTCGACGTAACGATATATATTTAAATACATGTATACATACCTACATACAAAAAACTGTATACATATTTTTTTGCGAAAATAACGTACTTTTTATCATATTTGCTTGGAGATAACTTTCCTGTGTCATGTTAACGTCAATAACCCAACAAATACATACTTTAAAACTATTATCACAGCTATTACTTATATCTTTATTCAGCTGTCATGTTGCGAAGATACAAACAGATTCGTAATACACACAGACAATATACAGCATCTGTTGTCATTTAAAATTACCTATTACGTCATGAGTAGGTATGCCATGAAGTACAATTAACATGTATACGACTTTTCGGCTGATGATTTTAAACGTTCTCGCTAACGATTGAATGGTAGATGAAAACATACTTTTTGATAATTACGTTGATAAGAAGTTGCATGGTTAAAAACACGCGAGTTTCCTTTTTATGTGCATTTAAAATTAAACAATTATTGATTCGTAACATTTTATAAGTATTTTAATTACTTAACATGGCATGGCCAGTTTCAGCTATGAATTATAAAGACTAATTAAAAGTTCAGATAATTTAATTTGTGTGAGTTTGAATTAAGAGTATTAAAAATCGGTGAGCATATGAACTGATGAATTTGAATAAACCGTAATAAGTCAGTTAACCTAGAAAGAACTGACACTGTCCAACTGATGATATCATGCACATATGTATGTATATATTATAATAATAATAATATATCCTCAAGCCTTCCCACAAGGGTCCCCGAATGGGTAGGCAGAGGTGTATAGGTAATACCCACACACCCACTTTCCGCCAGAGGTATATTAGGTGCCAACGTGACAGATGGCGAGTCCATCGCCGTTACTCAGGCACGACTATACATACGCAATTGAATTTCTTCTCAGACGTATGCAGGTTTCCTCTCGATGTTTTCCTTCACCTTTTCTTCCATGTATATATTAAACCTTTAAATCGTACGAAGCTATTATTATACGGTTTTTCATCGCTCATAAGAAATCGTTAGTTAGCAGTGCCATGACTTAAACATACTGTGAGTTAAACTCAACATGAAGATGGCTATTCATGTATCAAATGTTTTCTTCACATTTTCGACTGAAGAGTGTGAGAATAGAGACATTCTACAATTGATTGAACGTCCTTACATTTTCGGATTACAAACGGCAGATGAAAATGAAGGACGTCCTGATAACAGTCCACTGTCGTTGGTACAAATAAGTTGAAAAGTTTGCCGTTTCGAAGCGAAATCTTGTGCTAGCCTGTTGTGTCGAGGCTTTTTTAATAATCTTTTCTACAAACCTCAACTAACACACCACGATCTTAACGTAGAAGAAAACGCCGAAACCTACATATGTACTTCTGGGAAGAAATGAAAACACGTAGATAGATTCACGTTGATGCGATATTTTCTCTATTTGTCACAATCCTTTTTTTTTCTATTTAGGTTTCCTTCTACGATCAGTGTTCCCACTATGAGCAGCAAATATTGGGAGTAATAAGCGGTTAGTTATTGTTACAATCCTAAAATATCTCCAGTGATATAAGTGGGCATCAAGCGGGTGATACTTTTGGGAAAGCGAAGAAATATAAACATTTTCTATTCAGAGTGCATACGATTGGTTATCAGTCGGATATCGGCGTTGAAACAATGAAACCTATTGCAGTCAGGCATCGTCAGCTGTTCTGCGATACGACACTCGACCCTGAACTTTGTACCGTCTTGTTTGAATGAATGGAACAATAACATTTATTATAATCACGCGGCATACATTACTTTTTGCGCTACATTACGCAGAGTACGACCCAGCGCCGTCGCCACTATCACATAATAAATTCTCTACATCCGACCCGACCAAAGGATCCTAAGAATGAACAAACCTAGCATGCCTTATTATTGAGCACCAGTATGATATAACGCATCTATACGAATTTGGGTTTATATGTCGAACAAATAGCACGCGACGGTTTTGAATATCGGTTCCACGCGATCGTAAATGTTACTTAGGGGAAAGCCACGAAAAATGACATGTCTGGGTCGGAGTGAGTAGCGGGGCGAGGCGTGGCGGAGCGGGGTGAATGGCGGCGGGTAGGCTTTGTTGCTTGTGCTGGCATTCCTCGCCTGGGAACCGGGATCGCGCCCCGCGCCGCACCTGCAGCCCCCCGCCCCGCGCATTCCTGCCCTCTCTCACTTTCATTGTTCCCGTCGGCGCGGGAGGTCGCCGCACCGCCGACCAATAATTGAACCAGTCGTTTTACTAGGACTTGTCGGTGCACTCCAGTAAACATAACCTATCCATATATGACATTTACATATACACTTGTTAATTTTCACCGGCTGCCCGGGTCGTGCCAGGTTGCGGTCAGAGCACGGCCGGTGCTCGTGTTAGCAAGATTATCCCCCTAGATATCATTTCCACCGTCCAATTGGTATGATCACACTAATCATGTGCCGTTGGCAGTTAACGGTAACGGTTTCGAGGTACACCTGCGCGGGCGCACCTAATGAAATCATCCCCTAATAACAACAATAGAGGTGGCCATTATAGTTGTAATTTATCAGGAGGGTCTGTGGCGTTAGTCATCTTCGGGTGCTGCGCCGAATTTTGATTCATTCGGATGCTCGGAATGCCATTGTGGCCGGGTCTACCTGCCGGCGGCGAGCGCGGGCGCAGGTATAATGCGCCAGCCTGAGCCCGGCTTAGCGTCACCTTTGTTTATACGTTATGACAAACTATACTAAATAGCACTGGTATTATCGACTGGGGTGGTTCAGCCCTTTGTCAACATTATATTTGCGACACTTATTGCCAATTATTTTGGTTGTAGTTTTCACAAAAGTCTCATCAGCGTAATGGCCTATTAACCGGAATAAATTGTATGGGTGATATGTATAAAAAAGTAGATTTATAACGGAAATTGCGTCTAATGGCCGCTTACGCTAAGCGCTTCCTGTTAGGGGAGCCTTATTTTATTCATGGAAGGAATATTTATATTTTGTTATCGCATTATAGCGACGTGTTAGGATAATGATTGTTTCATTTTTACGAGCGTATTCCGCTAGAGCACACTACAAAAGTATTTCTGCACATTTTTATGAATTCTCTAGTATGATTTAAGATAACATAAGAGCCGTGGTGGCCGTGGTTCGAGCAGTTGTCTGCGACACAAAGATCGCAAGTTCGAATCCCGACTGTACCAATGAGTTTTTCTGAACTTAAGTACAGTGATTAGTCACACCACGAGCTTTACGGTGAAGGAAAACATCGTGAGGAAACCTGCATACGTCTGAGAAGACATTCAAAGGCGTATGTATAGTCGTGCTTGAGTAACGGCGATGGACTCGCCATCTGTCACGTTAGCACCTAATATGCCTCTGGCGGAAAGTGGGTGTGTGGGTATTACCCATACACCTCTGCCTACCCCTTCGGGGACCCTTGTGGGGAGGCGTGAGGATATATTATTTATTTTAGTATGATTTAGATTAAGATTTAGGTGGTTAAAAATTTTACCGACATCTAAAAACGAGCAGGATCTCATTTCGCCTATTGATTCTATTCAACAAACGAATTCTATTCAAAAAAATATAACACCAAGATCCTTGTTGTTTTTTTGTTTTAAGAAGTCGAACTATGAGTTACTTTTTTTCTGGTGCCTGGTCTTTAAGGTGTCTTAATGGCCCTCAATAAGAGTACTACAAGGGAGAGTCAGAGTTGAGATAGGATCCACATTATGTTGGCGATATATTTAACTGCCAACCTGACAGATGCCGTTACGTGATTTCGCATACGTGTTGGAAATTCTTATCATACTTACAGAAGCTTCCTCACGATAAATTTGTTCCATTACAATTTTGGTTTGAATAAAATATTTATCAATTAATAGAGTTATTAATTAAATTTAATATGATACTCAGAGGTTATCAAAAGTATGCCGTTTGGGTTAGAACACTTGTTTTTGTAAGGCAAACTAAATTAATTAAGCATGATAAAATTTCGTGCCAATTTCTGGTTCCTATCCCGGGCATCTGTCGTCCGGCCGACTAGGGTTATCGAGGGTCATACGGTTCCAATACACTATATGGGTAAACATGATAGGTACGTTTGGTTAAATAAAGGTTAATTTGTCCACGTTGCGTAATTAAAACTACTGAACCATGGGTGTCGGGACGCGTAGAAGGGTGTCGAATAGGGAAATTAAGGTCGATTAGGTTGTACGAAACGCATGTATTCGGCCCTACCGAAAGCTCTTTTGGGTTTTCACAGAATATATATGATAGTGATATATATACGTATATGAGGATGAAGAGCCGCCGTGGCCATATGGTTTCAAAATCAAAATATTTTTATTTCACATAGGCCTAGGTGGGCCTAGGTAGGGTCGAAGAAGGTGCACGGTTCGGGTTGGTCGCTTCCATGGAGAAGAACCGGCAAGAAACTCCATGGTTGGTTCAAGGTTCAAGCAGTTGCATGCAACACAAAGATTTCAAGTTAGAATCCCGATTGTAGCAATGAGCTCGATTGCCATCTCAGTATATATAGTAATAAGTTACGATTTCCATCCATATAAACCCCCTCAGTGACCGTCTTCTGTGTATATAAGAGGGTTATAAGTTCTATCAGGAAATCTCTCAAGATAACCTGACATTATCTTCAGTCATAACGAGCCCTCCGTAAGGTTAATCATCGACCCTCAGACGCATCGAGCGTGACCCGTGACTCACGGTAACCGGACACCGAAGCCCGCGCGGGGTCGGATGTGAAACCGATAGTGTCCGGATCGCCGGACATTCTCTTACAACCACCTGTTTTTGAAATTTGTGGTGACTATTACTTGATCCTAGGAAAATAAAACTATGAGTTTTGAATAGTTACATGCCGATATTAAACGAAATTGAAATTACAAGTTTATAATAATAATAGAGATCTTCATGCCTTCCCCGAAGGGGTGTGTAGGTAGGACCTAGAACAATTTGTGTTTGTACACCTTCAGTTTGGGAGAATTAAATGTCATTTTTTAAACCAAACTCAAATGACGACTTTGAACTCTAATGAGTTTTACTTACGGTGAAGGTAAGATACTTAAAACAATCTGCATACGAAAAGTAGAGTAAGAAAAATGCATAAGAAAAGTATTTCAATTATGTTTGTTATAACCTGAGAATAGGGGACAGTCTATCTGTCGCGCTAGTAATTAAAATAATCTCAAGCGTCAACTCGAAGGCGTGAACACACAGATAATAATATTTTATTTCGAAATTAAAGGACATAACACAGAACCGTGCAGGTAGTAAGCACTTAGTTCTAGGAATGTACAAATATTTATCTATGAACCAATTGTCGCCTAGGCTGATAACTGTAGTTAAATTCTCACAAAGGTGTGAACAAAAAATGTCTTTCACTTTCCATTGTGTTGGTAGACTGGTGTTGAGATAAGGAAGCTTAAACTTAGGGGTAATTTAGACCGCTTAGCTGGAAGATTTGAGAGAACATTGTTTTAAGCTAAAGGCGGTTCTACTTGAGGTATAATGAAGGAGCTTAAGAATGATTGGTTAGGTTATTTAATGCACAACTAAAGTAGAAGGCCAAACACAATTTTACAGTCATGCTAGCGTTAATATATTTCGCGTTATGGAGGGCTAAGTGTTGCATCAGTCTCTTCATACATGCTCGTCGGTTTCGAGTACTCTTAACGTTCCCGTCCTTCAGAGTCCGATCTATTTGATCCAGGTGAAGCGAAAGAGGTATGTAAGTCTAGAGAGAACTGGCGCTCTATACTCTCTGCCTACCCCGTTAGGAACTTGGCGTGATGATATGTATGTATGTAAGTGTTGCATTCCAAGCTAACTACTGAGGCAGGCTACAGTTATAAGAAGATCCCGCTATGAACCTGTAAGAACAACACAAATAAATTAAAATAAGCAACATATACCCTTTTAAAGTCGGTTAAAACTATGACTCACTTCCAAAAGCCTAAAGCAGAAAAATCTTTAAAAATACGGTTTTTAGCTTGCAAAGTAACATACCGGCTAGATATCAATTGTGAAAAATATAATGTGTTACACGTAATCTATTATAGCATTAAAGGACCGGCATCTGGCGGAATCGTTGCCACTAACGAGCTATGATGGCGAGTTCCGATGCCACGGGAAGAGGATCATTGCAGTGTGACGGATAAATTGAATTAATCTAATGAAACGGTAAATTGCCTCTCAGCTCTGCTGGATCACGTGGCCTTCTTAGAGTGGTAAGTTTACGTTATGCTTACGAAAACCTACAAATATTATAAATGTGTTTCTGGGGGTGCTTGTTCCTCTTTTTCTTGTTCTCTTTCATGCAAAAATGTTGTCATAGTCATAAATTATTAGCTGGATTAACATATAATACTTAAGTAAACTAAAAAGCTTTCAATAAAATACAATTTAACACGGTTGAAGTAGGGTACAGATAGGATTGTATACATACTTATCTTCACGTCTTCTGACAAATGTCGCGAAATGGGTGGACAGAGTTTAACAACATCTTCTAACATGTACCTAAATATGTATGTATATATTTAGGTGCCAACATGACAGATGGTACGTCTGTACAGATTACAGATACAGATAAGTGTGCAGAAACAGCTAGTGTGTCATCACGTGACATACAATAACCTAAATTTAAAAGTTTGACTCGGCCTGTATTAACAAATGAAGGTATATATATATATATATATATATATAGACGACCGTCTGGTCTAGTGGTTAGAGGTCCTGACTGCGAATCTTGAGGTCGCGGGTTCGAATCCCGCTGAGGGCAGATATTTGTGTGATGAACACCAATATTTGTACCTTAGTCTTGGATGTCCTATGTATTTATGTATTTATCTATCTATATAAGTAAATATATCGTTGTCTAGTTACCATAACACAAGCTTTGCTTAATTTGGGACTAGGTATTGTGTGGAATTGTCCCAGGTATTTATTTACATATATACATTGTATACATTACATATACTTCATCGCACTTGTGTACGTATAGTGCCAGATCCCTCTGCGTCTGTTCCACATAGATGGTATCTTTTAATTAAATGTTAAGCCTCACGTTTCCTTCCCGCTATTCCTGTTAATATT
>JACCPG010011345.1:0-25025 GCA_016069955.1 Drepana arcuata
AAATGTATTATATGCCTTATAAAGCAAGTCTAACGGAAGAAAAACCGCGGGACACGCCTAGTAATTCATAAGTATTGTCCAGCTTCATTCTCACTGAAACATATCTACGAATCAGTCGTATCTCAGACCCGTAATACGCGAATAGGTCGCGGAGCGGATATTTACGATGTCAATCGAGATGTGTCCGCCGGCCCCAGGATTTACGTCCTACGGAATAAAATATGTAGATTTGTTCCGAGACGCAGCACTTATTGAAATTGGCTGATTTACTTTAATCACGTTATCTACGAGCGTAAAAGGATTGGGCTTTCTCGATAATATTGCGTTTCTCAGAGTTCCGTGAAAACATGTGGCAGATTTAACTCTCGTTCTCGATATCTGATCCATTTAATAAGAATGGAGAATATGTTTTTTTTATGTGTAAGTTAGGGATTAGTAAATTGTTCGAGGGACCGTCCACCCTCAGAGATAGAGTAAACTCTTTTTTTTTATTTTCTCTCGTAGCGTGAGTTACGGGAACTTTTGCTACTTAACCGGTCAATGGCGAGACTTAGGCCTCCAGCCAGGCACTTTAGTACTAAGCAACACTGCTAAGGGCACCCCCTGTGGGGAATGAGCCTCGGCTTAGGGCGTTGCTGGATCGCGAACGAAGGAGCTGGGCTGGACTGTTAATTTTATTTAAAATACTAGCTGTGCCCGCTACTCTACTACTACTACTACTACTACTCTACTATTACATTAGCTATCTGCCAGTGAAAGTCCTGTCAAAATCGGTCCAGCCGTTTCAGACATGAGTCGGAACAAACAGACAGAGAGACCGACAAAAAATTTGCTAGGATAGCTATATACTATAAAATACTTTTATAAATATATATATATATATATATATATAAGTATTTCATATTACACCAACCAAATTGTGTTCTCCGCAAAAGAGCCGTGGTGGCCGAGTGGTTCGAGCAGTTGCTTGCGACGCAAAGGTCGCAAGTTCAAATCCCGACTGTACCAATGAGTTTATCTGAACTTAAGTACAGTGATTAGTCACACCACGAGCTTTTCGTTGAAGGAAAACATCGAGAGGAAACCTGCATACGTCTGAGAAGAAATTCAGAGGCGTATGTATAGTCGTGCTCGAGTAACGGCGATGGACTCGCCATCTGTCACGTTGGCACCTAATATACCTCTGGCGGAAAGTGGGTGTGTGGGTATTACCTATACACCTCTGGCTACCCCTTCGGGGACTCTTTAGGGAAGGCGTGAGGATATTATTATTATTACAACATAAATTGGCCTACGTCACGTCACCGGGTAATAAAAATCAAATTACTAAAGGCATTATTGACGCAAAAACGTCTCGTTAGTTCGTGAGGGTGATGCTGGCTCAAAGAGTTTTCTCTTACGGAATTGACATAATTTCCCATGCGAAAAATTCCACCCGAGCCCTTTGTCATACCTCGATTTTATTGTCGAGTTACATTTTGTTAAGGCGGTATGACATAGGTATGCTATAGATATGAGATCAAGCTACAGAACGGCATTTCTTCTTAATATATAGTTGGAATTGCCTCGTTTTAAACCTCTTATGGTACCTCAAAAATAGTATGGCTGCTTAAATGCAGAGTATTGCAAATAAAAGGAAATAAAATAACCTTCTAAGTTGCATATTTTTTTACCTTATTTTCATTTTTATCACAGATAATGAAACAAACTTCTATGTTAAAATGTGCATCGTATTCAATATTTAATACTAGTAGGAGAGCTAGCACCAATTTTTGGGTAGGTATTTGAGGCAAGCTGAAGACTTGTCACATACCTCTCCTATTAAACCCCAATACGGAACTGCAGACCTGGCTGGTAAATACCGCTTGCCTCAAATACTACCCAATAATCGGTGCCAGCTCTCGGACTATAATTACCTATACTCACTTCACACAAGAAAGGAAATCGTGATGCTTAAATTGCAATGAAATGTCAACATGATAACAATATATCTTAGGAAGGAAATAATATAGTATTTGTGTGTAACATACCTGAATCACGACACACAATAAAATACAAATATCAAAAAAGTGTGTTTCTGACGTGGAAGCAGCCTTAATTGAGCGGAATGTTCGACCTGAATTGACATTGTGTGCATCCTTTGTTTGCTCGATAAGAGTTTACGAATATCTAGTTTTAAAAAAAAACATTGGTTATGTAAACCAAAATTAAGAAAAGTCTTCCAAAGTTCAGAGATACATATCATCGCTTCGAGTCAGTGAGCTGTTATCCGCGTTTATGGACACTTGCAATATAGATAGAAAGCAAAAGTGTGTGCAAGAAGAGGCAGAGGAAGGCCACGTTCCAACTACCTGGATCAAATAGATCGGACTCTGAAGGACGGGAACGTTAAGAGTACTCGAAACCGACGAGCATGTATGAAGAGACTGATGAATGTGGACGAAGCGAAAGAGGTATGTAAGTCTAGAGAGAACTGGCGCTCTATACTCTCTGCCTACCCCGTTAGGGTCTTGGCGTGATGATATGTATGTACGTATGCAATATAGATAGTGACATCAACGAAGTTGCGCCCCACTATTCTCCCCTACAGTTTATAGTGTAAGTTTGCAACCTTACACTAATGTTTGAGTATTGTCGGTACACATTAATTACCTATGAGTGCTCGGATCATAATCCCCGCACCCCACGACCCTCTCGACTAGACATTGGTGGGGCTCGTCTACGTGGATGGCACTATCTATATTAGGGGTGATCTGATGACACTGCAGGAATCTCTTCACACCCTTTTGAAGAACTCCATGCTGTACTCTTCAAAGGAAATCTTATTGGCGAGTTCATTTCATATCCTGAGTGTTCGCCGCAAGAACTCCTTTGAAACCGAGACCTTTTTTTTCCAGGGTATGTGGATGAATTCCCCGGTGATGGCGAGAGGTGCGGTGGTAAAACGTAGGCGTAACCACCATGTCAAATAATTCGCCTGAGCACTCTGCGTTATAAAATCGGTATAATACACACAGGGAGGCAAATCTCTCCTCTGACTTAGTGGTTCAGAACTTATTGTCGACACTACTAGCGGCGTGTTTCTGGACCGCTTCAAAAAGCCCTAGCTGGTATCAAGGGGCTCCAGCCCACAGATAGTAGTAGTTCTGCATATGATGCCGAATTTTTATACTCATAATGAAATTTGATTTTGAAAAAGCCTTTGTTCTGATGTAAACTACTAGCTCTGACAGTTCTTTTTTTAAACGCCTGTATCCCTTATGGTGAATAAGAGCTTTTTTTTATTGACTTGAGTACACTGAGGACGTCTTGGACGCTAACTTAGCCTTTTCCTCCAAATGCCACGGAACTGAACTAGTAAGAGATGTCAACGCTATGGATCCTAATGCTCTCTGAGAAGTTCATGGGAGGGTTCTGTCATTGTGAAGCCACAAATGTCAAGATAGACAAGAGATAGGTAAGAATTCACAAGAGACCGAAGAGCTACCTTGGACAAAGAATTAGCCTAGCTATTCAAAGGGGGGACGCTGCCAGTATCTTCCGAACCCTGCCTAAAGGGACTCTTTTAACAATATTTATTAGTTTTTACATTATATTTTTTTTAGTAGTTACTAGTACCTATGTTATTAGGTAAGTATGCAGGGGTAATTCAAACCGAACGTATTTTAAATAATGAATAAATTTTAATATATACCTTCAGGGAAAGCATAATATATGATTAATATTTAACTTTACGAATACTTTTTGGGGCTTAATGCTATTCACCCTTAAAAGCAAACAGCTCTATATAATTCCAAACACAGTTCTCCATTCCTTCGCTCGTGTTTACAAGAGTCGAAACCGAGTAAGTGTTCTCATACGCACAAATAAACACGCAAATATTTGGCGAATGTATCAAGGAGTGTTTCAATGAGAGTGTAGCAGTGCTCGTGGCGTTAAGTAAATATAAGGCGGGAGAGATTTTTGGAGCTCTTAAAGTACAGGGGGGTGTGGGGAGATTCTCGGCACCTCGATATAGAAATGTTTATATTTATTCTCACTTATTGCTATCAATACAGTTTGAATGCACTGTAGACAAAGTTTAAATAGTAGGTAATAATAAGGTAATCTAGAAATCATTTGACCATTTATGCGTCACTTCTCCGTGGAAGCGACGGTTTGCCACGTTCTGCGGAAGATGGTGCAGGAAGGACGTCGGCACTCGCACTACGAATGTCTTAAATTTAACGTTGTGCCGCGACTTTAGTAAATATTGTAGGGTTGTCTATTTTTGTTGGGGTGTCTAAGGGTGCAGGTGCAACACCTGCGCAATTAGAGGTTGAGTTAAAAGAAAAAAAAATTAGGGGAGACGTTTTTTCTTAATATTAAAATACGAACGAGTGGCCTACTTCTGCTGTGGCCCTTTGTTATTGTATAATATTCCATTCACAAAAGTTATTTTGTTGTAACACATTTGATGTTGACAATGCTATGAGATGAACATGGGAAGAATTCGAATTATCATGTTTTCAATGATTGTGATAAAGTTACGTGATAGATATCAAATTCACATAAAAAATGATTTATATTTAATGACAATACGATGTATATCCAACTTTTAATGCTTTAACTTCCTTTTAATACTTTATAATGGAACCAAATCATATGACGTATTACTAACGCCAATGATTGTGATAAAGTTAAATAACATAAATCATATTATGATCTATTTTACTAATATATCAATACTAATATTATGAATAGTGAATGTAAGTTTGTTTGTTACGCTTTCACGAAAAAACTACTGAACCGATCATCATAAAACTTTCTACATATTCTTGGAGGTATTAGAAGTAACATAGGATACGTCCACGCCGACGAAATCGCGGCCACAGGTAGTATAAATATAAATATATAAACGTTTTTCGTGATGTATGTTTTTTTATCACACAAACGCTACTGAATGAAAATTGATGAAATTTGGCATTCCTAGATATATATATATAACAAATAACATAGATCATAAACCAAAGTATACTTCATTTTATACTAGTGACCCGCCCCGGCTTCGTTCGGGTTCGCAAACACATCGTTTTATTAGATCTCGAATCTCAGACGTTATTATTATTATTATTTTTATTTATTATTTCAACCAATTTATAAATTATCTTGACGATTTATACATATTTCTAAACCTTTCTTGTAAATTATTCTTATATTTTGGTGAAAGCCGCACGAAAATCCGCTCATTAGTTTAGAAGGTAATCACGAACCAACAGACAGACAGACGTGGCAGGGTATTATTTATTAGGGTAGGGTAGTTTATTTTACGCAAAGACCGTATACATATTCCTGAAATTCTTCCTGAAAAACCAATCAATTAAGAAATCAAATCAATCAAAAATTACGCGGGTGAAGCCGCAAGGTGCAACTAGTGTTCATATAATAATATGATGTAAAGCCAACGTGTGCAATCCTTTCTCCTCTTCAAGAGGTTCGACAGGAAGCCTAAAAGCGACTAGATAAATGACCGTTGCAAATAAATAACGAAACATCTTACAAATAAACTGAAATACGACGAAAAGCCTTCCCTTTTTTCATAATAGAATGAATAAATCACTTAAGGAGCCTGTCAAATCGGCGTCTTGAGTTGTGGCGTTATAGAAGAGGAACGAACAGTAGTACATGTACGAAAGTAAGTGCGATCGTGGCTTTAACTACGCACGTACAATGTGCCTCTCACGGGTTGGCAGAGAAAGTAGAGTTCCCAGTTTATATCCCTACTTAGTATAATAAATAATAAAAATAAAAACCTGGGACAAATCCACACAAATTGACCTAGTCCCAAATTAAGCAAAGCTTGTGTTTTGGTAACTAGACAACGATATATTTACTTATATAGATAGATATGTACATAAATACATAGGACATCCAAGACTAAGGTAGAAATATTCGTGTTCATCAAATATCTGCCCTCAGCTGGGTTCGAAGACTCAAGTTTCGCAGACAGGAGCTCTAACCACTAGACCAGACGGTCGTCAAGCCGCTTGATGTCGTCTGTTCGTTGAGATCTTATGCATTTCGCAGTAGGCAAGGTCAGTTGTGTCCACTATTTTAGTGGTAGGCAGTCAGTCCATTAACTTGCTAGGTGGCAGTACTCAACAAACGTAGAAAAGATGTTATATGTAAGGTGGCCCAGTGTAGACTCCTACTTGCAAAGAGCCACTATAGAGACCACCCAAGAATTTTAAAGTAAGACCTGTAAATCTAAAAACCTTGAAAAAAAATTATTAAAAGGAGGCCCCTTAGGCAAGGTTCCGAAGATACTGGCAGCGTTCCCCATTTGAATAGCTAGGCTATTTCTTGTACGAGGTAGCTGCCAGCTCTTCGGTCTCCTGTGATGTCGACCAACCTTTAGATCTAAAGTCCTGTCCTGTAATTTAGACATACCATAAAATAAATGCTGTGCAATTGTGACGGTATAATGAAAATGTCTAGTAATTTTTAAGATTATCCTATATTGTCATTATTATAATATGTTTCACGTTGTCTAATCGAGATGTATCGTAACAGGCGTGCTGGAACATATCTCGCTCAGAGAATCAGCATTGCTATCCAGCGTGGCAATGCTGCCCGCATTATATATACCCGGATCCGCCCGGATACCGATTTGGGACAAATACTTTATCTGTAAGTAGTTAGTTATACAACTGTCTTTTGTATATAATATATAATATATATATAATAAATATAATAATATAATATATCCTCACGCCTTCCCACAAGGGTCCCCGAAGGGGTAGGCAGAGGTGTATAGGTAATACCCACACACCCACTTTCCGCCAGAGGTATATTAGGTGCCAACGTGACAGATGGCGAGTCCATCGCCGTTACTCAAGCACGACTATACATACGCCTTTGAATTTCTTCTCAGACGTATGCAGGTTTCCTCTCGATGTTTTCCTTCACCGTAAAGCTCGTGGTGTGACTAATCACTGTACTTAAGTTCAGAAAAACTCATTGGTACAGTTGGGATTCGAACTTGCGACCTTTGCGTCGCAGGCAACTGCTCGAACCACTCGGCCACCACGGCTCTACTCTGTCTCTGTCTTTTGTGTATCTACAAATATAATATAAAAGAGGCTGATGAATGTGGACGAAGCGAAAGAGGTATGCAAGTCTTGAGAAAACTGGCCCTCCATACTCTCTGCCCACAATGATATGTATATGTACCTCAGATATAAGGTACTGTTATTGTGCTGTACTGTGGTTGTGGTTTGGGATTGTATGCGTAAGGCTACAAAGGGGTCTTCAAGCTGCCGGCGCCTCGTCGACAGTTTCCGTTTGTGAAGCATCCTTTATATAACGCGCACATTATTGGTGATGTCTCCATTTAAGACTAGTGTGCCTTGCTTTGCTTCGGGGTTTTTTCCCTAACATATACATTCCTTTCTCCTTTTTATTGCGGTCATAGGAGTAGTAAAAGCGTCGTAGAAAAGCTGGCCTCACGAACCGCTTCTCAATATAAAGTTGTCAATTCATCTCTGACACTTTATTACACGACGTAACTTAGCTTTATAATATACTAGTGACCCGCCCCGGCTTCGCATGGGTGCACTGTAGATACTAATAACATGTTAACAATCGTGGATTTTATTATCGCTCTTCTTAAGATATACAATTCCGTATTACCATTAAATTTGATCTATCTCGTAAGTAAACCTTACGCCAGCGTTTGCGATTTAAGCGCACAAAAATATGTTTATCACGTTATCACATTACAAATCCTTGATGTTTTCGGTTTTCCTGTACTTAAATATACGTATGTATTATACATTTAAACCTTCCTTATGAGTCACACTATCTATTCCTGAAAGCTGCATTAAAATCCGTTGAATAGTTTAGCGGAAGTGTCTTCATTTTATACTTTAAGGAATCATTAAATAATTATATGTATAAGGAAAATCATATGAGTAGTAGCATAAACTCGATATTAAATAATTATTTTTATGATAGTGTTATAAATAATGTTATCTAATTTCGAATTGATTTTTGATGAATGAAAAGATGAATTTCTGGAAATCTTCTTTTATTTCTTTAATGAACTAAATTATTTGATTTGATTTGATTTTAATTTTTCATTATATGTAAAGACTACGTAATAAAGAGTTCACTATATAATACGTTTGTTGTGAGTTTTGTATCGACATATTATGCTATCAAGTTAACGCTGAGCAAAAATGTATTCATATAAATAAATACCTTGGGACAATTCCACACAAATTGACCTAGTCTCAAATTAAGCAAAGCTTGTGTTACGGTAGCTAGACAACGATATATTTACTTATATAGATAGATATATTCATATATAAATACTCGTGTTCATCACACAAATTCCTGCCCTCAGCGGGATTCGTATCCGCGACCTCAAGTTTCGCAGTTAGGAGCTTGAACCACAAGACCAGACGGCCATATACGTCATCAGTTAGTATAATTTTCGCACCGTTTAGAGTACTGTACAACTTTCTAATTATGCCGTTGATACTCCTTTCCTATATACTATATTAATATATTAATATATATATATATATATATATATATATATATATATATATATATCCTCACGCCTTCCTACAAGGGTCCCCGAAGGGGTAGGCAGAGGTGTATAGGTAATACCCACACACCCACTTTCCGCCAGAGGTATATTAGGTGCCAACGTGACAGATGGCGAGTCCATCGCCGTTACTCAAGCACTACTATACATACGCCTTTTGAATTTCTTCTCAGACGTATGCAGGTTTCCTCTCGATGTTTTCCTTCACCGTAAAAGCTCGTGGTGTGACTAATCACTGTACTTAAGTTTAGAAAAACTCATTGGTACAGTCGGGATTCGAACTTGCGACCTTTGCGTCGCAGGCAACTGCTCGAACCACTCGGCCACCACGGCTATATTATAATATATTATATTAATAATAATAATATATTAATAATAATATAATATATCCTCACGCCTTCCCACAAGGGTGACCGAAGGGGTAGGCAGAGGTGTGTAGATTGAAATTGGGAAGCAACACCGATTTTGAATGCATTTTTCTTTTTGAAGCGGAAGAGGTATGTAAGTTTAGAGAGAACTGGCGCTCTATACTCTCTGCCTACCCCGTTAGGGACTTGGCGTGATGATATTCATGTATGTATGTTTTCTTTTTGCCTTTGTTATTATCCGAAAATTATAGCTTTTGTTTTTTCTTTTTAAATCTATGATAAAAGCCGCACATAAAGTCGCTCCACGTTCATCCATTTTCTCAACTACGCTAATAACGATGAAATTTGGCGAGTGTATTAACACTAATAGGCATAACAATTGCATAAATAATGTTCCTCTCTCATGTTGTGAGTAAAGCACGAAGGTTACAAGGAACCCTCATCAGTGTTTGAAATTGGTTTTGAATTAAATAATCCATTCCGACGTCATGGGTTATGATGAACAATCGGGTTGTAAATACATTTGCTTAGGGTGAATGAACTTCTCTCCACGTGGAGACCCGAACTGCGCAGTTTTGAAGACCCCTGCAGTAGGTTACTGCGTAGGTTAGAATGGGGTAGGGTAAGTGTGCCTGTCGATGTCCTAGTAGGGAATTTATTAAATGTTATTTTATTTTAATTAAAACTGATAAGATGCTTTTACAAGGGTACACTTGAAATTGAATATATTGATAATGTTACTGTATTGCATAATACTGTAAATAAATATAAATAAATTTATTTTTATAATAAATAAATATCCTCACGCCTTCCCACAAGGGTCCCCGAAGGGGTAGGCAGAGGTGTATGGGTAATACCCACACACCCACTTTCCGCCAGAGGTATATTAGGTGCCAACGTGACAGATGGCGAGTCCATCGCCGTTACTCAAGAACGACTATACATACGCCTTTGAATTTCTTCTCAGACGTATGCAGGTTTCCTCACGATGTTTTCCTTCACCGTAAAGCTCGTGGTGTGACTAACCACTGTACTTAAGTTCAGAAAAACTCATTGGTGCAGTCGGGATTCGAACTTGCGACCTTTGCGTCGCAGGCAACTGCTCGAACCACTCGGCCACCACGGCTTTTTTATAATAAATAAAAACAGTACAGTATTGTATAATACAGTACTGTTTTATTCTCACTATAAGCTTTAAGGTAAACGAATAGATCGAGAGGAAATCTGCACGTTTGACAAGAAATTTTAAACCGCTATGGACGCTCCATCTGTCACGTTGGCACCTAAATAAATTTTAGAAGGTGCTGTGTCACTCTGCCTACCCCTTCAGGGACTCTTGTGGGAAGGCATGGGATGCATACTTATACGATGTTTTGTCTGTTACATAATAGTGGTAAACTAACATGAGGCGTGATGTTAGATAGCGTTTGCCATAGATACGCTTAGATGAATACGTGCTAGCAGCATAAAAACGAACGTGTCTCTCTACTACCAGTGCAACTGTTTCTTGTAAAGTTCAAGATAATTTTATTTACACAGGAACACAGCAATTTAAAGGAGCAGTGCCATTTGGAGCTCATCTTTCCTCAAGTCGGATAAACTCAAATTCCGAACGGGAAATTGAGTGCATCTCTCTTCAGTTCCCTTGTTCAAAACTTGCAAGAGATCGCGTCTCGATCGTTAAAATTATTGATCGGTAGAATACTTTTCAATGCATGAACATCACTTGAGCCAGTTAAAAATCGCATATCTAACGGAAAAGAGATTAAAATTCATTGCATGCATGCATTCAAACCAATTGGAGTGAACTAAATGGATCGCAGAATGAGATCGCAGACTCTTTTATTATTATACTTATTCCATGATTTACGTGCCTTATAACCTCTCTGCGGTCAGACTAATAAAATTTAACTATTCACCATTGGATGTAGAATTGCTTTTTAGAAATTACACCGCTCCTCTAACACGTTAAACTCCTTACATTCGAGTTGTTAAAGTAATTAACAAGCACCCAATTATTAGTCCTGCATTTATCTTAGTATAAATCCAGTTGAGATGTGTTTAGATGTGTTGAGATGTGTTGAGATGTGTTTCTATCCAAAAATGTGCGATGTGACTTTAGTAGTTCGAATTTGGAGATACGTAAAGCAACTGGCGTAAACGAGGGTGTGATTTTAAAGGTGTAGGTATGGGCATGTGAAGATGGTTTGGACATATAGAAAGGATAAGTGAAGAAAGATTGACAAAACAGGTACAGGTACATTGTGAAGTACAAACTACGAAAGATGAGGCAGATGAACACTTAGACCTCTTAGATCAAACTGATCGGAAACATATAATAGAATACAAACAGTACTCGAAACCAGCGAGCTTGTATGAAGAGACAGAACTACATAGAAATGAGAGATCTGGTGCCCTATCCTCTCTGCCTACACAGTGAGTGGCTCGTCGTGATGATGAAGCATGGTTTTATTTAAAAAAAGTAAGTAAAAAAAATATATAAAAATAAATAATCAAAAGAGAAATGAAAATAAATAAGACCAATAAAACTTTATTGTTTATTAATAGTTTAAAATGAACTTCTCATATTTTTGATTTCACAAATCAGTATTTTAATTAAATTATTTAAATAAATGTTACGATGGAAGGTTCTGGAGGTCTTGCCGTGTGAAAGCCATGCGAAACAACAACATTTAGCCGGAAATATAAACAAAAGGATGCAATTAAGAAAGGACGTAAACAAGTTGTTTTCGTCGCCGGGCCATTGTTCTGCGGATGCATTCACACGGCGATTCTACGAACATCTTAATGGCAGTCTAGAGCCTTCCACCGATATCTAGTATGTCGTACCGGTGCCATATATAAGGCGGTACCCGATGGGCACGGGCAGTCTGAGCGAGTCAGTTTAGAGAGTTAGTTTAGTGAGTCTGAGTTAGAGTTAGTGAGTTTAGTTCAGTGCGAGTGATCACAAGTGTTTTATCGGTGACTATAGTGAGTGTTACAGTATTAGTGAAGTGTTTCAGCGCCTAGTGTTTACTGTGTTCTACTGTTACTGTGTTGTAGTGTACACAAAGTAGAAGTGTTTCAGTGTCTAGTGTTTACTGTGTTCTACTGTTACTGTGTTGTAGTGTACACAGAGTAGAAGTGTATCAGTGTCTAGTGTTTACTGTGTTCTACTGTTACTGTGTTGTAGTGTATACAGAGTAGAAGTGTTTCAGTCCCTAGGGTTTACTGTGTTGTACTAGTACTGTGTTGTAGTGATCAGTGTTATAGTGAATAGAGCTGTAGCGAAGTGTACGGATTTATCGTACAAGTTTCCGGAATTATTCTGTGTATAGAATAAAGTGTCGTTAAAGTGTATTAACCGGCTATCATTAAATTATCCCGAACCCCAGCTCGCAACATAAATTTCGACAATAAATATTTATAAATGATTATTGGTGCACTTACCCTATAAAATGTATTTAGGTGACCCAAAATCATCCCCTAATGAGGTCAGGGCGCTGCAAGGGAGTGCAATCAAATGTTGTGCGTACATCAGACGCCCCGTGGATAAGCTGTAGGTAGTCATAGCCATGTGTATAGAGTATGCGTGTTCTTGTGGCTACGCAGTTCCCGTTAGCATTTCTCGTTACATGATACGTATTTAAATTATATGGACCCGTGGTGGCTAATTGGTTCGAGTTACCTGCCTAGCAAATATTGCAAGTTCGAATATCGACTGCACCATTGTTATTTTTTATTCGTTCTCAAACCTGTGCAGGTTTGCTGTCGATGTTTTCATCGCGATGCTCGTAGTGTGATTAATCACTTTACTTAAGTTTAGAAAAAAATATGGATTAAGTCGGGGCTCAAATTGCAATACTTTCCGTATTAAACGCTCGAACTAAAAAGTACTTTCAGTCTTTTGTCGACGTTTCATGCAGTATCAAAGCAAGGAATAGCAACGATTATTGCCACGAGTTAAGTACATAGCCGTAGGGCAGGTGCTTCCCTCAGATCAATACGAAGGAATGAACCGTAATAATTTAACGAGCGCTTAATACGAGTATCAGCGTTGTCTAGCGTACCCCTTACCATACCTGCACGCCTGGTAGTTATAGGCAATCGAAGGGTTATTAAAGGTACCTCGTATAAAAAATCTACATCATTATTGGATATATTATTCAAGAGTTGGCGATGTGAGTTATAGCTACAATCTGGTGTTCTCGAGTCGAATGATAATAACCCAAATATTTTAAGTGAAAACTTCTATAGGCTTTTTGATTGAACAATTAAACTCGCTCGTCATAGACGGACAGAATCACCAGGAAATCATGCCTTTGCCCAGAAGTGGGATATACCAGGATAACAACAACAACAAAAACTCTCACTCTCATTAATCTACATTAATAACTGATAATATCGATCGGATACAAGGATGGCAACGTCAAGAGTCACGAGCATATATGAAGAGATAAATTATTGTGGATATAGCGCAAGAGATGTGTAAGTCTAGATGACGTGTGTATGTGTATTCATAATACTGTTTCACACTATAAAAATATCAAACAATAATATGGCCGTTTCTATAGTGTGTTGTAATAACGCGGATCTTAATTGAAGCAACCTTTTATTGAGAGGAAAATCTCTGCTAACAACATATGGACCGACAGGGTCCTTCTTATGACTAATTGCTTTTGGAATTAAGGAAGATATCACATAGCAAGAATACAATATCATAGCCACATACATATATGGAAGCAACATTCTATAAGTTGCCCAGCCGAGACGGCCGAGTGGTTCGAAAAGTTGCCTGCAACATAAAGATTGCAACTTCGAAACCCAACTGTATCAATGAGATTAATCACACCACGAGCTTCACGGTAAGGGAAAACATCGAGAGGAAACCTGCATACGTTTAGGTAGGAATCAAACACGTATGTATAGTCATCTGTAATGTTGGCAAGTATAAATACATTTAAGGAAAAAGTGGGTAGGTATAATATAAATATATTATCAGAACTATGCATACAATGGTATGTACTTATCAAAACTGATAATATTATGAAATGGCTCGCAGATAACGCAGACGAAAGCGGCGACATAAAATGTTGGACGTTTCCGAACGAAAATCTAGCAAATAGAAATAGTTGACATAACTGTAATGCTTACAAAGCTTTATTTAAGTAACAGGCATTTAAATGAAAAGTTTGTTTCGCAAAAGCGGTTTTCAGTGTTGTACTGACTGTTATTATTATTGCGTTCACTACACGCTTAAGGAGAAGTGTGCTAGAAGCTGGAACTATGTCTGTACTGGCCCGGCATATTGGTCCTTCCACGCGTATGCCACACATTATGAAAAGCCCAATAGGCCTATCGCTGAAGGGCACTGAAAGCATAAATAGGTAACCCCCACCTCTTACAAAGGCAATGAAAGCAATATCATGGATGTAAGCCAGGAAGAAATGGTAGGCAGAAGTGGGTAGGTAGTAAACACCCACTTTCCGTCGGGGATATATTTTTGACGACCGTCTGGTCTAGTGGTTAGAGCTCCTGACTGCAAAACTTGAGGTCGCGGGTTCGAATTCCGCCGAGGGCAGATATTTGTGTAATGAACACGAATATTTGTACCTTAGTCTTGGATGTCCTATGTATTTAAGTATATATCTATCTATAAAAGTAAATATACCGCTGTCTAGTTACCATAACACAAGCTTTGCTTAATTTGGGACTAGGTCAATTTGTGTGGAATTGTCCCAGGTATTTATTATTATTATTTTTGGTTCCAACGTAACAGATGGTGAATTTAGCAGGTTTCCTCTAGATGTTTTCCTTCACCGTAAAGATCGTTCCGAACAACTTATTGTATAGTCAGGGTTCGAAGCTCGAACCACTCGGCTATCAGGGGTTAAAAAAAAGGGGTCGGTTTTAAAAAAGAGGAATTGGTTGTATAAAGAAGTGGTTCGTTCTTAGGTTGGTGATGCGCGAGTGAGATGTTTGGTAGGTGCTATCAGGTAGGTCTTAGGTATAGGCTCTGCCAACAAACCGTAATTTTGTATAATGTATAAAAAAAATGTTACTTAGCAGGAGAGCCGTGGTGGCCGAGTGGTTCGAGCAGTTGCCTGCGACGCAAAGGTCGCAAGCTCGAATCCCGACTGTACCAATGAGTTTTTCAGAACTTAAGTACAGTGATTAGTCACACCACGAGCTTTACGGTGAAGGAAAACATCGAGAGGAAACCTGCATACGTCTGAGAAGAAATTCAAAGGCGTATGTATAGTCGTGCTTGAGTAACGGCGATGGACTCGCCATCTGTCACGTTGGCACCTAATATACCTCTGGCGGAAAGTGGGAGTGTGGGTATTACCTATACACCTCTGCCTACCCCTTCGGGGATCCTTGTGGGAAGGCGTGAGGATATATTATATTATTATTATTACTTAACAAGGATGACGTAAGAGCAGTTGCATACAAATACTCCAATGTGGAGGCAATCCATTTAAGTTACCGATATCGCTGTGTTCTTTGTAGAGAGGAGTGTTGACGGAAAGCAATGTCGGATAAAGTTCATGGCAAAGTATGTGTACACATTGAAAACTTTTGAAATATCTGCCAGCAGCTTCCCCTTAAGTAAAGCTAAGTATCACATAGCGCAACTTGGCACTAGTTCGGGTTAATTTGACTATTTGTTGAGTTTACTACCTTTTAGCTGATCGTGGGTGCACAGGGTGCTGTCTCCGGGTTTATTTTTAAAGTTTTAGCTGACATTACAACAATCTCCCGTCTTGTGCGGTGTATATTGCTTCTTACTGCGAACTGTTATGTTAATACCTTCAATTCGAGCGAGCAATGAACGTTGTTTTTGGAACGTTGGACGTATCTTGAAGCCAATCTTACTGAGTGAGGCTAATTCGATGAACGCGTTCTTGGGGAACTGGTTCATTTGAGAAATATCTATTATTATTATTATTTATGTAATTCAGTATTCAAGTTAATATAAAATAATAATGAAATTGCTTCTTTAGAGATGTATGCCTTCCTCAAAGAGGCAATGATGAAATCTGTTACAATATTCACAGTTTTTGAAGTGAAAACTTCTTTAGGTGCGCCAGACATTTCGAGATTCGAGACGGGAAAAACAGTTGAACTCGAGATACTGTTACCGCTACATAAACCTCTGAGAATATACATATAAGTATGTACATCTATTATGTATGTACGTACCCCGTACGTCGGCACTCCCGAATGGCCACTGTTCAGATATTTTTTTCAGTGTGAGAAATTAAGTTTACATACATACATACATATCATCACGCCAAGTCCCTAACGGGGTAGGCAGAGGGTATAGAGCGCCAGTTCTCTCTAGACTTACATACCTCTTTCACTTCGTCCACATTCATCGGTCTCTTCATACATGCTCGTCGGTTTCGAGTACTCTTAACGTTCGCGTCCTTGAGAGTCCGATCGATTTGATCCAGGTAGTTGGAACGTGGCCTTCCTCCGCCTCTTCTTGCACACACTTTTGCTTTGTATTTCTGTTTCGTCATTCTTTCTTCACTCATCCTTTCTATGTGTCCAAACCAACGTAATATGCCTTTCTTCATCTGTTAAGCTTAAGTTAATTCAATTGATTTACGTGTTGGCATATATATTAACGTATGCGGGTTACCTCAGGGTAACGCCTAGTTTTGCGCTTGGTTAAACTGAAATCAATGAAATTGTAATTAGATGTGGTTCACATCATTTATCATATTAGAGCTTTGAATTTTTCGGGATTCAAATGTATTCTATGTCTTAATCCTCGATATAAACATTTTTTCTGTCGTAAAAATGATTTATTTTTTCAATAAAAAGTATCTTATGTTACTTCTAACAACTCCAAGAATATGTGTACAAAGTTTTATGGTTATCGGTTAAGTAGTTTTTACGTGAAAGCGTAACAAATAAACTTACATTCACATTTATAATATTAGTAAGGATATATAGTGTAGATATTATACTATAACTTCACAACTTCCCACAAAGGTCCCAAGAACTCAGGCAATGGTGTAAGAACATCCTTGTGGCGTGTTGCTACGCTACGCCCGGGCTCTCCATGACAACCAATAATAACAGATGGCGATATAAAATAAAAGGTTGACTCAAGTTCTCACTGTCTTTTATATATAGTCTTCCAACATCCTCTTTTCGTCAGGTATGTTTAGGTGTCAACGTGACAGTCTTTCAAAGTAACTTAAAATTATAACAAAAAAGTGCCTCGCGGTTTCGTTCGCGTAAAATTTATTTGTTTTTTTTTGTTAATATATATCCTGTGAATTGATCCAGCCAATAAGCTATGTCTGTGTAAAATTTCATGAAGTTCTGCAGTCTGTAGTCTGCGTGAGAGAGGAACAAACATTTGAATTTATTTTAAAGTAGGATTTATTTATTTATTTATTTATTTGTTTATTTATTTATTTATTTATTTATTTATTTATGAACTTGGATTTGCAACAAGGAATACAAAATTACATGCAACATAACGATTTAGATGGTGACATCAATATTGCTTCCTTAATTATAGGAAATCACAACATGCGTGTCGTTAACATAACATAACAAATAAAATAGAAAACAATGGCGGCAGCAAGGTGAATAATTTACTGTTTAAGCCAAGTTGGTTCCTTACTAGCCACTAACGAATGATACCACATTCTGGCGTCACCAGCCGGGGGACATGTCGACAGATTTAATTTCAATCTGAAACGCATCACGTAATTGCAAATAAAAAGTAGAAAAACGTCGACGTGACTGTGGGAACATTGTGTGGTGGATATGGCACTTGACATTTATAGGAATTTATAGGAATATATTGTTTTGGTAAATGGTAAATATAAATAATAATAATAATAATATATCCTCACGCCTTCCCACAAGGGTCCCCGAAGGGGTAGGCAGAGGTGTATAGGTAATACCCACACACCCACTTTCCGCCAGAGGTATATTAGGTGCCAACGTGACAGATGGCGAGTAGGGTATGATAATCAAGCTTAGGGTATGATAGTCAAGCTGCTATTGTTAAAATATTACATTAAAATTTAAACCACACACACCACGTCACACCACGAGCTTTACGGTGAAGGAAAACATCGAGAGGAAACCTGCATACGTCTGAGAAGAAATTCAAAGGCGTATGTATAGTCGTGCTCGTGTAAAGGCGATGGACTCGCCATCTGTCACGTTGGCACCTAATATACCTCTGGCGGAAAGTGGGTGTGTGGGTATTACCTATACACCTCTACCTACCCCTTCGGGGACCCTTGTGGGAAGGCGTGAGGATGTATTATATATTATATAAATTAATTTCAATGAGAATATTAAATATGAAGAGTCAATTTACGCTGAGTTTAAAATCAACTTTGTTGAAGTATATATATATATATATATATATATATTTATCTCTATAGTACTCTAAGAATTATGGTGGTAAGGGTTTTTTTATTATATATTAATTAATAAAAAAATTTTTCTTCGGCCGTCTGGTCAAGTCAAAGTGACTGCGAAGCTTGAGGTCGTGTTAGAGGGTCGGGTTAGATTCCCACTGAGGTCAGATATTGATGAACACAAGACTTTGTTCTTAAGTCTTGGATGTATTTTTGTATTGGTATATGTATCTATATAAGCATATATATCGTAATTTAGTTAGCACAAGCTTTGCTTAATTTGGGCCTTTGTCAATTTGTGCGGAATTGATCCAAGGTATCCAATTTACATTATGCTGGAATTAAACATATCCTGTAATTTCATTCGAACTTCGAAACAGCCTTACTAACTATATCATTTATAATATTATAAGCATTAATGTTAATTAAATCATATTAAAGTTAATATTTTTATTTTATACCAAATGGGTGGCAAACAAGCATGCGGTGGGCCTGATGTTAAGCGGTTACCGCCGCCTATGGACGCTTGCAACACCAGGGGTATCACTCGCGAATTGCCGACCCTGCAGGAATCCCTTCACACCCTTCTTGAAGAACTCCATGCTGTACTCTCCAGGGAAAACCTCCACGGGGAACTCATTATAAGGTAAATTTATGTTTGCTTAAAAATATCCCGTAAACACCATTCGATCATAGCCACCCTACAGGTTAACATGCGGGCAACATTAATTAGTAAACAGTCACTCTGCAAGTAGCGACAAAGCTGGATTTTCTTGTGTTTCTCGGAGCTCTCGCAAAGAACTTTTTTTTCTGTCTGCACTTTTGAAAACGCGATACATAGGGATTTAAGCCTTTGCGGAATATGTGGGTAATAATTACGAGGTACTCACTACCAACCTTAAACGTAGGTATCAGAACACTCGCTCCGGCTTAAGTAACGTGTGTCTGCAATTCGTGTAATTGCGGGATATTTATTAATAGATTTATTATTCTTAAAGAATATTTATTCTGTTTCGCTCTTTCAGACTCGTGTAGCTTAATATAATTTCATATTAACCATAAAAGTCAGGTCATGGTTTTATGATACCCACTTTTCGCGGCACTTGATGATTCACACAGGTATGACTGTTATACGTCCTTGAATGAAACACCGTAACATGTGTTCACGAAGTTTTATACTAATCATAGGTATTTTATAAAAAAAATATAGAACGGACTTTGAACAATGTGAGGTAACCCACCTAGATTAAAAATACATTTGTATAGTTGTACTTGAAATACGGCGAAAACAGGTTATTATCTCCCCAAGAACCTTACGGCGCCCTCGTAGAAGGCTGTGCAGATAAACAGTCCACGTTATTATTACAGGTTTACTACGGCGATAACTAGTTTAGGAGTAATTGTACTCTTTCATAGTTTCACAGTTCTATGCTGAAAATAGTGAGCCTCACTGCCGAAGCGATAAATTATCCTCAGCGGTAATGGGCGCAATAAAAATAGCTGTCTACGTACTTTTGTACAAACAACATTTGGGGTATTTTTTTTGCATTCTTAGCTGTAGCCTTACATTTCGTTAGTCTGTAGTTTATTCATACAACAAGGTGCCTCAGAAAATAGAACAGTTTGTGTCCTTAATGAAAATCTAAATACATATTTTATTTCACCTAGGCCTAGATGGGCAATTATAAAACTTTAAAAGAGCTGCACGGTTCGAGTTCGTTATAATAAAATTGCCAAATTAAAATGTACATCTTCACGCCTTCCTACAAGGGTCCCCGAAGGGGTAGGCAGGTAGGTAATACCCCACTTTCCACCAGAGATATATTTTAGGTGTCAACGTGACGTCTATCGCCGTCACTCAAGCACGACTATACATACGCCTTTTGAATTGCAGCTCAGACGTTTGCAGGTTTCATCTCGATGCTTTCCTTGCAAAGCTTTCCTGTAAAGCTCGTGGTGTGACTAACCACTGTACTTAGGTTCAGTAACACTCATTGGTACTAAAATAAATTGGTGGTAAAATTTAATTTTCTTTATTTCATTTTATTTTGTTCCTTTAATGTGCCCTATCACATATTGCAACTGTCGCATTCCCCAAGCCTCCCTGTATCAGTGTGCATGTCATTGTCTATGCTATGTCATAAAGCATTGTAGTCTATATTCAAACATGTTAAAACTTTCCGAACAACGTCGAATCAATCTTTTGTCTAATATAACAACAACGTCCTCACTGCACTCATGCGCATGTCTTGGGACGTTGCAGCCGACGGGCTGTCCAAAGTTAACGTCTTTCATACTTTACCGCTACTGAGATAGACCTACTAAGCTCACAATGAAATATAAGCGCGCAAACCATTGCAGTATTTGTATTAAATGTGCCTGAGAAACGCAATGCTGGAGCGTAAATGGAGGCGAGGCTTGAAATTGAAATGATTTCTTAGTAGAGGCCAAGTTCCAGCTTTTGTAATAAATTTCGCAAGTTCAGTTTGGGCTAATATAATATGCCACCTTTGTTAACACGCGCTCCTGTAGCCAAATATTATTGTTTGAAAGTTTTCAGACTAGTGACTAGGTTTCATTATAGAGAGGGCTCCGACAATACTGGTCTTCCACTGACTGTTGTATGGAAGCTATTAAATTAATTTAAAGAAGAGATAATCTGAATCCCTACTAATAACAGAAATGCGATGTGTCTGTCTGTTACATTTTCACTTATAAACAGTTGAACGGATTTGGTTGAATATTGGTATAGTAAAGCTTGAACTTCGGATACAGATAATGGGGCTCGTGATAATGATAGATTAACTTGTCATGTGTATATATGGATTTTGAAACAACTCTGCCTACCCCTTCGGTACCGGGTAAGGCGTGAAGATAGAATGATAAGATATCTCTACAGATATCTGATAGTAATATAAAGTACAGTATTTATCTGATAAGATATAAGAGCCGTGGTGGCCGAGTGGTTCGAGCAGCTGCCTGCGACGCAAAGGTCGCAAGTTCGAATCCCAACTGTACCAATGAGTTTTTCTGAAATTAAGTACAGTGATTAGTCACACCACGAGCTTTACGGTTAAGGAAAACATCGAGAGGAAACCTGCATACGTCTGAGAAGAAATTCAAAGGCGTATGTATGTATAGTCGTGCTTGAGTAACGGCGATGGACTCGCCATCTGTCACGTTGGCACCTAATATACCTCTGGCGGAAAGTGGGTGTGTGGGTATTACCTATACACCTCTGCCTACCCCTTCGGGGACCCTTGTGGGAAGGCGTGAGGATATATTATTATATTATTTATCTAGTTACGATTATAAAGATTCTTATGTTACTGCACTATCAAAAAATTTTAAGCTTCCTTACAAGGGTCCTTGGGGGAGGGGGGGACAGAGGTGTCAAAAGACCCTCTTCCCTCTGCAGATATCTTTGCTTATATATACATATCTGTAAGGATGATAAAAAAGAGATAATCTTAAGTGCAGTTGACATGCGTTCCCTTCGAAAAATGAGCGATTTAACGATATTCGATGCCGCAATGAAAATTCTCCAAGCAACTGGAGTGAAAGAGGGGACTCGAAACCGTGGAGCAAATATGAAGAGATTAATGAATGTGGACGAAGCGAAAGAGGTATGTAAGTCTAGAAGAACTGGAAGTCTACCTTTCTGCCTATCCTGTAACTCGGCGTGATGATGATGTATCTGTAAAGACTAGTTAACGGTATTTGGAGAGTATTATAACGGTATTATACACCTCTGCCTACCCTTTCGGGGACCCTTGTGGGAAGGCGTGAGGAGAGAACATTTGTCCCTAATATAGAACCTACTACCTAAAGGTGGAACAAAGTAACTTATACAGTGTTCTGAAAGGAAGGAACGAAGTATTGAAGCATATTCGGGTCATTGTGTTGCCCAGACATATTTATAAACGCAGGGGTGATCGCGTAAAACATATCGACTGCCCGGCTTTGGGGTGATTGTGGTTTTTCCATTCACCCCCCACGGGGTTGCGCGGTACAGAAATTGTGTCACGAACTGTGGTATATGTAATTTCAAATTGACACAAACTTGGATTCCCGCTCCGGCCGCCGTACCGAGCAGACGTGTGCTCCCACCGCTCCCGCGCTCTGCGCCCGCTACGACCGGCTGAAGCCAAACCCACCGCTACGCAAATCGCCACGCGATAACTAGCAGCTACGCACCGCACGTGGTGATTGTTGGTCGCCTTTTTCAAGGCAACAACAATCACAATTTCTGTTTCTCGACAATAATATTTGTCCCCCTCTGGGAAAATCCACAGTTTCGTGGTCACTCGGTGGAAACCAAACGGTGCCAACGAACCGAGTGGGGCGCTGCCCCGTTGCGCTCTTAGCCTTGCCCCTTCAGGGTAAGGCTACAAACGGACGGGACCAGGTTCACCGGCCTTGGGGTCTACCCTAGTCGCGCCTGGTTATCACCCACCGCCCACCCTTCCTATCCCTTACCTCCTATCCTCCGGTGTTAGTTTGGGCACTGTCCACGGACTAGTGCTCTCTACACCGGAACAGCCAGGAACCCGCTGCACAATAAGACTGGCAGCGGGAATACAAGCTTAGGGCTCACACCATAGGCACACTCACCTCCCTGTCTACACCCGACAGGGAGGGTTCAGCACACACCCCCGGGTCAACCCCCCGGGGATCGGGCCCCCTTATAATAGCTTTGAAGTCACCAGGGGTTTCTTTGTGAGTTCTTCCCCTGGGGACCGCGCCCCGAACTCACCTCCCTCGCCCATAAAATGTCTCCCCCTCTCGCTTCGCTCGCCACAATGGCCGACCCGGTCATACTGGCACACTTCGTAGACGGACTCTTCAAGACCGTCCCCTCCCTCCAGCGCCACTTCGAAGCGTTCTCCCAACAGGCGAACGCCTCCACCCCCATCACCTCTACCAAGGAAATGACTGAGGAGTCAAAACGCGCCATTCTTGACCTCACCAACGAGGTCAATAAAAGCCAGGCCTCCCCACTGTCCCCAGAGACAGAAACCCACATTGTGGACTCTGAAATGGAGTCCATATCGTCATCCACGTCCGACAATTCAGAGAATTCCTCGGACGAATTCACGCCCGTGACGGGTTCGAAAAAGCGCGCCAGGCGCGCTAAAAAGAAGGAGGCTTCGCTCTCACCCTCCCCCCCAACCAAGGCCCCCCGGACTGTGCCAGTGCCCTCCGCACAGCCCTCCCCGGTCCCCACCCCCGCCCCTCTCGCCTCTCCGGAAACCGCAGAAGCCACTCAGGCCAAACGGTTCACCCCGGCCCCAAGACCCACGCGACCTTCCTCCACTCAGCCGAGGAAGGAGCGAGCTCGCCCCCCCGTCTTCGTCCATAATAAGGACAAATGGACCGAGATCTCTGGTTGGTGTAGTACCAACAAAATAAATTTCACTCGCGCCTCGGCTGCGGCTGACGGCATTAAAGTCCATCTGCCCAACTCCACGGAGTTTAGGGCTTTTACCAAACTCCTTCAGGCAAGAAGTGTGGAGTTCCACACCTACGACCTGCCTGAAGATCGTCTACTCCGGGTCGTCATCCGTGGCGTTCCCCGAGAAATCGACACCGAGTCGGTTAAAGACGATCTAAAGGATCAAAAGGTCGCGGTGAAGGAAGTCCACCGTATGCACCGCCGAAACGCCGGAGAAGCGTTCAACATGGTCCTCGCCGTCTGCGAGAACTCCCCCGACGGCAAAGCCGTCTTTAACATCAAAACCCTCTGCCACCTGTCTGGCATAAGGGTGGAAACCCCCCACAAAGGCGGCCCTATAGGGCAATGCCACAACTGCCAGCTATACGGGCACGCTTCGCGCAATTGCAGCGCAAAACCCAGGTGCGTCAAGTGCCTGGGTGACCACGGCACGAGCGACTGCTCTCGGCCAAAGGACCACACCCTCGCCGACTCGCCTCCAAGTTGCGTGCTATGCCGCCAGGAAGGCCACCCGGCCAATTACAGGGGCTGTCCCAAAGCCCCTAAGCCCAGACCGGTCTTGGTCAAGAGGGCAGCGGCCCGCGAATGGCGTAACGCCCCCCCCGCGCAACCCGCTCCACCTCGACTTTCCCCGTGGAGGCCTCTCCCTCCGAGGGACTTCCCACCCCTCCCAAAAGCGTCTTACCCCGCTTCATCCACCCCCCCTCAACAGCAGCCTCCATCTCTGCTGGCCCCTCCCACAGCTATTCCTCTACAACCCCGACCCCAGGCCGCTACGCCTCCGCGTAGACCCCAGGCGGTCAAGGCCTCACCGCCCCCCCCCTCCTCCTACGCCGCGAATGATACCTCCGCCAACATGGCGTTCCTGGTGGACCTATTCGCGACAGTCAACATCCGTAGGGTCAACGAAATGGCCCGAAGCCTAAGGGCCGTCCGAAAGGACCCAATTGCCCCCCTTCAGTTGTTCGGTGACTACGCCGATGTCACCGAATCCCTCGCCTCATTCTCCGCGAACCAATAATGGACGCAAACCCAAACAGCAGAACGAAACCCCGATCCCTCTTAATTGGCTATTTTAATGCTAATGGCATTAGTAGCCAAAGGGAGGAGATCGCCGCGTTCCTCCGCGATAATAATCTAGACATCTTTTTAGTGCAAGAAACCTTACTGAAACCATCACAACGAGACCCTAGAATTGCGAACTA
>JACCPG010011346.1:0-26806 GCA_016069955.1 Drepana arcuata
GTAACAGTACTTGAGATCTTAATTAGGTAATATACTGAAGCAAAATCATTGCCACTAATATTAATTATGCGAAAATTTGTGAGGATGTTTGTTCCTCCGTCACGCAAGAACTCATAAAATTCAACATTTTATATTTTGGTTCAGTACCGTGTACAATATACCTAATACATTTAGTTAAAAGTGGTTATGCTATATTACAAACACTCCAATTGTATATTTATGTATAGATTGTAGGTACTTGAGATCTTAACAGTTTGGCAAAAATTTATAACAGGAAGACCCTGAGTCTTAATTAATTATTCTGTCTAATATCGGAGTGAAGGTTGTCCAGCTGACGGGACGAAAAGCAAAAAACTGTGCGGGGATCTCATTAAATTGTTCGCTTATTAAAAATTCCCCGCGCCCCTCCCCAAGTCAGATACGCCACTTTTTATCGCGGCACAAAACAAAAGTTATGTTCGCGGGGCACCGATCCCTCTTTTGTCTTTTTGCCCGATAATTTGAGTGAGATTTTCTCGCAATTTAAGATAAACAAAGAGAGCGCTTACCCTTAATTGGAAAGCAGAGCGTTATTCAGGAAGGAACGTGACAAATAGACACCTCTTAACTTCTTTTCCACTTTCCTACCGCCCCGGGCTATATTGGTTTTTTTTTCGTGTACACGCTAGCCGAAAGCTTTTGTTTGTTTAAGGAATTTTTAATGAGGTCTCTCCTCGTACTTTGGTGACACAAATCAACGTGGCAACGAACTTAGCGATGTTTGTCTAACAAAGATTGTAGAAGAAGGAATGAAAAGATGGCCTTATAAATCAAATAATAAAAAAGTTTTATTAATTAAGATAAAAAAAAAGTTGCACTTAATTTCTCATCGATCATACTCACTTACATTACCTACATACTTCAAAACCTGCGTACATACCCGAACAAATTCAAAGACATACCTACTAAAGATAAATATTCAGGGAACATCTTAAGTATAGTAACTTTTAAGTATATTAATACTGGTATTTGTGTCTGTAATGTTATAAGAGCCGTGGTGGCCGAGTGGTTCGAGCAGTTGCCTGCGACACAAAGATCGCAAGTTTGAGTCCCGAGTGTACCAATGAGTTTTTCTGATCTTAAGTACAGTGATTAGTCACACCACGAGCTTTACGGTGAAGGAAAACATCGAGAGGAAACCTGCATACGTCTGAGAAAAAATTCAAAGGTATAGTCGTGCTGAAGTAACGGCGATGGACTCGCCATCTGTCACGTTGGCACCTAATATACCTCTGGCGGAAAGTGGGTTTGTGGATATTACCTATACACCTCTGCCTACCCCTTCGGGGACCCTTGTGAAAAGGCGTGAGGATATATTATATTATATGTTATAACTCTCCGAACAGAGAGTAGCAACGCGCAAGTGATATTTCAGTATCCTGAGCGTAAATAGCCGACGGTAACCGCTTCCCTTCATGTGGGTCGGGTCATGTGCTTGTTTGCCAATCTTGTTGTGTGAAAAAAAACCTACGTAACGCATTTTAGAAGAAACAAGACTTGAACTCGCGAACTCACATATTCTGCAAAGTCAACCCTAACGGAAATAATGTTGCAAATACATCCTTGTATTGTTGCCTTTCACCATAGAACGTCAAAGTAACGTGACACGAAGGGGTTAAGTAGATATTTCTTACATGCTTAGCCCCTAGCTCCCCTTGGTTCGTTAGCTCCCCCGCACTATTTGAATATGAGATGCGAGACAAGTTTCTCGTGCCGAGTCTGTTTGCGACCCCAAACTTTAAGTTTGCTCCCGCTTTTCGCTGTTCGTTCATCGACCCAAATATCGCTTACTTACTTAATTGGTTTCGTTTATGCTCAACGACTTGGTATTTTCAATATTTTACTGAAGTTTTGGAATTGAATACTTTTATATTGAATTGAATTGAATTCGGTCTGAGATTTTTTTTAATCTTTGAATATAATAATATAATATAATGTATCCTCACGCCTTCCCACAAGGATCCCCGAAGGGGTAGGCAGGCAGAGGTGTCTAGGTAATACACACCCACTTTCCGCCAGAGGTATATTAGGTGACAACGTGACAGTTGGCGAGTCCATCGCCGTTACTCAAGCACGACTATACATACGCCTTTGAATTTCTTCTCAGACGTATGCAGGTTTCCTCTCGATGTTTTCCTTCACCGTAAAGCTCGTGGTGTGACTAATCACTGTACTTAAGTTCAGAAAAACTCATTGGTACAGTCGGGATTCGAACTTGCGACCTTTGCGTCGCAGGCAACTGCTCGATTTTCATAAATGCTTTATGCTTTGAATATATGATCTCTTTCGTATATGTACCTATCATTATTATGGTATGAAACAAGTATTTAACAGGTCACTGGCACCGTTTGCGCAGAATCTCCACAAGTGCAGACGTCGCGATGGCAGCACTGGCGGCTGACCGGGCAATCAATTTGCACCCACGATCAATTGCCCACTAACTACAGTACCTACTTATGGGGCTATGTCATTATGAAACACTACGATATTTCATTGTCTATGAACCTATGCTTAAGGTACCGTTTGTAGTATACATAAATGTGCCCCTATACACTAAATGGCGCTCTTTTCTCTTTGCCTACAACGGCCGCGCCTGGTATATGTATGATATATATATCGTCACGCCATCCCACAAGGGTCTCCGAAGAGGTAGGCAGAGGTGTAGTAACACTTTACACATTACACATTAAAGTACTAACATGACAAATGGCGTCTCTAAGACTCTAATCACGACAATACATCTTATGTGTTTAAATTCCACCTTTGAAAATATTACAGAGAGGACTGGCGCTCTGCCTTCCTTGCTTACCCCGTAAGAGACTAGGAGTGATGATATGTTTATACATATGAATACAGAATGCAAGTTTAAGCCCCGTGGAAAATAAATAGAATAATTGTCAAATCACGAGCTTTATGGTAAAGGTAAACATCGACAAGAACCCGCCTTTTAGAAACGTAACAGTGATGGCATCAATGTCAATGTCAAGATATCTGTCAATTTTGACAATTTAATCTACAACGTAATTTGGGTTACCTATTAACCTATTTATACTGTTCGGTTGATATGGTGGCAATTATGGTTCGCCTGATGGTAAGCGGTTACTGCTTATGACCGCTTGCAACACCAGACGTTGATCGCAGGAGCGACCAACTAATCCCTTTTATGAATGCATAATTTAAGAAATTTAACTACCAAAAACAAAACCTAAAACCGATCCCTTAGAAATGTGCACATAACCTAACAAATATTTCAGCACACAACAAACAAATGTTTACGATAATGTAGACATGTACTCATAAAAAGTCCCTCCCGCGAGTGAGCTTTCAAAACAAAGCCGGGAGCTGCTGAATATTTCAACAGGTCTTCTCTTTCGGAATATTAAGTCAATGGGGGTAATTGATCTGTTAAGGCCCTACTGCACGAAATCTATGCGATAAATCTTTAAGCAGCTTAGATGGGCCCGCTCTTACCTGTACTGGGGTAAAATATACTTAGCCAAGGAACAAAGCATCCTCGGTGATATGTTATATGCGTAGTCTATGCCTCACTGAGAGACTACATAAATATGCGTCCGCCGCGTACGCGTACATATATATTACATATGTTTATCACTAGCGGTCCGTCCCCGCTTCGCACGGGTGGACATATTTTTTTTATAGGTCACTCAGGGTTAATGTAGCTTTCCAATGGTGAAAAAATTTTTCAAATCGGTCCAGTACTTTTTGAGCCATTCGTTACAAACACACCTAGATATAAATCTTTCCACTTTATAATGTTAATAGTAATAGTAATATATTATTATTAGTATTAGAAACTCTTTCACTGTCCGTCCGTAGGAATAATAGGAATATTTTAAGTATTTTTGTTATATGTAACAAACATAGAGCAATGTGCAAACAGCTCACATATAAACGTAATAAATCAAATAAAATTGAGTTCATTAGTGTCTTCGAACTAAAGACTAAGAAACAATTCTCCTTACCTCTCCCACTTCTCCCGACGAACCTCAAGTCGTTAAACTTAGCGACCTGATTCTTCATGACCGCAGTACAATTCCTCAATTCTGCTGAACAGTTTTCGTCGTTGCCAGCTCTTACGGTGACCAGCGTGCCGTCGCCCACGTCCCCGAGGGCAACGACCTTAAACGCGACGGGTAACGTCTTGTTCGATCGCCAGTGTGGAGGCAGCACTGTGCATACCTGAGAAGATAAATTAAAAATAAAGAAAAATTATTTGAAAAGAGTTTTTATATTAACAAACTGAGAATCGATAAGATGTTTTGCATATTGCTCTACGGCACAATGAGATAGATGGGTAATATTACCTTTTCTGCCCCCAAGGAGCTCATTATTGGAAACCTTGTTCATCGCGCGAATGTGTTTTTTGGGTACGGAGTTTCTATAAGGTGGAGGTGCTACCCCAGTTGGGCAGCTCCAAATTCGAACGGGAAACCCGTTATATCCTACCTTTCTTAAAATAGTTTCTTATAGTTTTATCAAATAACTTACCACATGGGGACAGCCAGTCTTCACCAGTTCCCCGGGATGGTCTGCAAGGAGGCCTTCCAGAGTTCTCTCAGCTAGTATTTCTGCTGTGAGAGGCTGGCTCGGTAGATTACTATTGTAGCTCGACGACGGAGCCTCATGTCCCAGCCCGCTCGTTGTCGAACTCACTTCACTCGACAGATGCATCGTTAGGTCCTCACTCAACACTCAAACACTCATACACTATTAGTCCCATTAAATTTGCTTTATACGTCACATAGCTCTTACAGTCACAAATTGATTAGAGTTCAGTATATGAGTACCTCTCCAGACATAGAGAAACGAACGAACCACTGTCAGCATTTTTGACAAGTTTACCTGAAACAAATCATTAAGCTAGTTCACAAAGCAGTAATTTGTTTCGCCTAGATCAAAAGCATATTTTTCTTGCCTCACTTTTTTACTCAGTAAACATTTTTATTGTAAATAATTTATTTTTATATCGTCAGGCTTTCTACAAGGGTCGCCGAAGAGGTCGGCAAACGTGTAACAACGCTAGGGTGTTGTTACACGTTTGCCTACCTCAGACCTCTTTTTTTTCAGAGGTGTATTAAGGTTTCAGATGGCGTCTTTGAACTATTTCTTAAGCTGGTTTCACCACGATTTCTTTAATAGTTACTGGATAGGTACTGTACGATAATTGAATGTAGTCGGGCACATCATTCCGAGGGTTGGCACACCTTTTGATCTCTTCATAGGTTACTTATTGACAATGAAGCGCGAAGCTTCAAAGTGACATCCGCGTGAAGCAAGCACGCACAATCAGTCGGCCCCCTGGGGGGGGGCAAATCAACCGAACAGAATAAAATATTACTATTTATATACGCATATACACACTTGCACGCTTGGTACCTATTGAAAGAGGGAGCTGATATTGAATTTCATATGGCAAATATGACTTTTAGACTTATCACAGATTTTTTCATTTATTGCTCGTGCCAGATTCTGACGTGTAGAAGTAAGATGTACAGATGGTAAATTTTGATGTTTTCGAGTATTCTTAACTGTATTCCTTTGAGAATCGTTGTGGACGAGTCGTTCGAGTAGTCATCTGCAACACTTTGATTGCTAGTTCGAATTCTGAATGTCCTATGAGTATTTCTCAACAGTGCAGTGATAAATCAGGCCAAGAACTTCACTATGAAAACATGAGGAAACCTGCATAAGTTTGAGAAGAAGTTCAAAGTCTGTATATGCTGCCGTCTATGTATGCTGTGCTTAAGCGAAACTGCGATGGACTCACTATCTGTCACGGTACATATAATCATATATTTCAGGCTTATCTCGTTCTCAGTGATAGTATAAGCCGAGTGCCTTTCATAACAACGACGTTAATCGCTTTTTATTTTACTTTATTCAAATAAAAGGATTTTATGCCAATAATTATTATTGGCATATATATAATCATTAGCCATCATTACCACATCAGTGTCTTATTCAACTATAGTTATTATTTCACGCTGCATTTATGACTTCATAAAGTATGAAGTACGAGTAAAGTAAACCCAAAGTGACTGACTCGCACATCCGTTCACCTCTTTTACGTCGCCAATAATACTTAGATCTGTGACCCCCGTATCCCCGAGGCATACAAATAGACGGAAGACGTTAGCGATACGATACGTCGATTGGCATGTTAAACCTAATTCGGAAGGGTGAGGTCGCTTGTCTTTTACCGCCTCTCGTTGTTTGCTTTCATGTCACTCGTAAAACACGTGTATGGCGGTAATACGTTAATGGAATTGATTTTATAGACAAAAGGATATAGTTAAATATTCAAATTAAATTAGTTTTACTTGCAAATGCATCTGCGAAGTTAATTGTACATATATTACTTTGTGTTCTTGGCGACATAAAGTTAATGTAGTTAAAAGTTAGGTAGCACTTAAGAGTAGTTGTCTCAATGATTGAATAAATAAATATGAAAATAACGGAGGTAGGGCATAACGGGTTTCCCGAATGTGGAGCTGCCCGACTGGGGCAGGCCCACCTTATAGAAATCCGTAGCCAAATAACTTACAATCTTTGTATTGCAGGGTTGTGTGTTACCTAGTAGTGCTGCAAATTCTGAACTGATCTCCGGACTGATCCTTGAATTCATTCAGAATCGACGGTATATGACATCACAGCAAGTGAGTAAGATTAACAGACTTCTTACATTTTAATCTGTTATTGAATGTCAACGTCAATGTCCTTATACGGTATCGCCCGCTTGACAAAGCAGTTATGAACATGATATGTGCTTGCAGTAATCACTCGCGGGTTGCTTTACCTTATACTATCATTTTAAGAAGAGTAGCTGTGCTAGCAACTTAAAGAACTAATGGTTCCTGCTTTCGCTAACATACCCATTCCTGGTCCTGTACAAGATGTGTGTGTCACTTTACTCTCCACATGAACATAGAGAGTAGTGCCGTTTGCCGATCTTCGTAACTTGTGACCCCAATCGAGTAATGCCAATTCTAAGTCGAATATCCATTGCTCCCCAAGTCTCATTATTTTTCAAAACAAGAGCCTCTCTTTTGGAACGATTAGGAAGCAGACATAAAGCAGTGATTCTCCACCAGATTTAGCTCATGAATAGAACAACAATAAAATCTTAGCGCAAAACAAACATAAAGGGCGAAAGTCGTAAATAATATAGCATGTTGGGACCCCTACAAGTGTGTAATGCTCGTTACCCGACAAAGGAACAGAATGGGGTAAGATACATTACATTTCTGTTTCACTGCACGCTGCCGATCGGAACAGAGTTTTAATAAAAACTTCACGTGCCGCTTGTTTAAAAAGGTTTTGTTTTAACCCTTGCCATTTATTTTTAATACCCATTTGTACAATGAACGCGTAAGGTTGCCATAAACAACGATTACCCCATCACAATAAAGTACCTTCAAACACAGTAAATTATACTAGTCTCATGATATCTAGTGAATAATTGAAAATGGAATTGCATTTCATTTTCATTTGTAAAGAATTTCAGCAATCTCATAATGGTGTCACATCTGTGTGGACAATAAACCGATGTAAACCCTTCGGCTGCCAATAACGTGTATTAACGGACCAATTTTAAAGGAGCCAATGTGAACGGAATCAATAGGAGGGACATGAATTGCTGAGGGTGTCCCGCGAGGACGGATAATGATCGGTGCGACCAGCGACGGGTACAAATGACCAGCAAATGTAATATCCGACCGTGTCCGACCCGCGTGGCTCGGCTATTCAAATGGACACCTTACAAGACGATTCGGCTTCCTGATTTTAAACTAAGCACGCGCCTTGAATATCGTAGTCCTGTTAGGGTTAAAGTGCTCTGTAGCTTTGCATTGAAATCAGCTTGGAAATATGCGAAGTATGATAACCAGACTTGACATCAACTACACGAAACCTAGGTATACTACATGCAAATCATCTCGCTGAGTATTTCACGGAGTAGACAGATGACTTCCACTTTGCTTCAACTAAAATTGTTACTACTTCATGCATATTGTTGTAGTAGCCGTGGTGGCCGAGTGGTTCGAGCAGTTGCCTGCGACGCAAAGGTCGCAAGTTTGAATCCCAACTGTACCAATGAGTTTTTCTGAACTTAAGTACAGTGATTAGTCACACCACGAGTTTTACGGTGAAGGAAAACATCGTGAGGAAACCTGCATATACGTCTGAGAAAAGAAATTCAAGGCGGTAGTAGCCTTAGTCGTGTTTGAGTAACGGCGATGGACTCGCCATCTGTCACGTTGGCACCTAATATACCTCTGGCGGAAAGTGGGTGTGTGGGTATTACATACACCTCTGCCTACCCCTTCGGGGACCCTTGTGGGAAGGCGTGAGGATATTTATTTATTTATTTATATTTTTGTTTTTTATAATTAAAAATAAAGAACACTTTTCCTCCTCCGCTATTGTCTCACACATGCACAATGAAACGCTCTTCGGCATTGAGTATAAAAACAATAAAAAGGCGACCCTCGCAATACTGGTGACAATAAACAACATCGGGCACAATCAAGCAGTTAAATAGGAGTCGCGCGGAATGCGAGTGACGTCATTTATTAAAACCCCCGACCGACTGACGCGCCGAGGGTATCACAGGTTCAAGTTGCCAAGGATTCGATTTTGTAATTCCGTTTTCATTTATTAGAATTATAATCAAGGCTATTATTACTTTTAGATTTTCGTTGACCCATCGCTGCTCAAAAGCCGTGTCAAAAGAATTATTTCATATTTAGGTAATTATAGAGCTTTACGCTTCAGTCCATACAACAATTTTATGCAATCATATTTTTTCATGTAATAACAAAAATTATAAAAATTATAATATTTATACAATGTGCTCTAAATATACGTAATTTTGTATTGACGACAACCTACACAGGTGTCCGAATTGGTAGGCGGATTTATAACATCACCTAGATTGCACCGGAGAGATCTGTTTATTTAGGTGCTAGCGTTACCGTCGCTCTGACTCAACCTCACAGAGGTATAATGGTTTCTTCACGATGTTTATCATTTATGAACTTTACGGTGTAAAGTTTGTATTAGGATGATTTCGAAATTACCAGTAGTACTTGCGAGTGTGTTCAGAAAATTCATTGGTACAGATAGCAGGTTGGACTTGTCTTAGTAGGTGAAGGAAAATATATTCAGGATATAAGAAAACCTTTAGACTAAGAATACATTCCGTATATGCTCCGGTTGCGATCTATGCATTTGAAACGCGGTGTTATGAATTCTGTACATATTTTGTCATCACCCCAGTCGAATGATTGAGAAGCTTAACATTCTGATTACCCCCCTTGTTAGTAAGGAGTTGCGTGATAAGGGAGGGGATGCTGTGTTACAAATAACATACCATGCGTATAGTTTGTTTACAGAAGAACAAAGTTATGTGTATCCTACGTAATATTATTAAACGTAAAAGTTTGTGGGGCGGTTTGTTACTCAATCACGGCAGAACGGCTAAACGGAAATGGATGATATTTGGCACAGAGGTAGATTATTTGCTGGATTAACACATGGGATATGTTTTACTCCGAAATAATCTAGATAAAATTATAAAAATGAAAACTTCGTTGATCATAATTTTGAAGTGATTTTAAAGTATTCTTTTTGCTATTTTAGTTCGGTACATTATTTCTATAAAGACCATTTTCGAGCAACATTTCAGATAAATAATTGATAACGTTACATGTATGTACCTACCTACATTACAAGTAAATATAACTTAATAGGCAGTTGAGTTTAAACACACTCATTTCGTGATATGTCTCACTGAACTGAAAAACCTCCCATTCCCCGACCTCTTCACCATCCTGCACCAGCCTGCCATCCTTTTGTTTGCTTTTCGCACTTTTTGTAACGCATATTAGGTTCCCGAAGCGGTAGGCAAGGGTATAACCGGAGATATAATTAGGTGCCAGATGGCAAACCCGTCGCCGTTTCTCAAGCACGACTTCATACGCTTACGAATTTCTTCAACGTCTGCTGGCTTCCTCCTAATGTCTCCTTCAGCGTAAACCTTACATACATACATACATACATGTAATCACACCTCTTTCCCGTAGGGGTAGGCTGAGACCACTTCTTTCCACTTGCTACGATCCTTACGTTTCGCTTCGTCCACTTTCAGTATACCCTACATATATTCCCGTAAATCTAGTGCCTACAAATTGATTACGTTAAAAAATCCCAGTAAAACAAGTATATACAAACCTTCTGTATGTTCTGTGTGCTAAATACCTATTTGCTTTATATATGTGCATAAAATGTAACCAATTTTATGCTCAATAAATTTTATTATTATTATTATTATACTATTATTATTCTGTGACGTCACACAAGTAACTCAGCCACGCAAACATATTAACACCTGTACGCACACAAGGCGACGATTACGTACAGGTGGAACTTTAGGGGTCGCGTTAATGGGAGTTCACACTTACTTTTTAACAAGTTTCCGTCTGTACTCACTTTGGCTGATAATTGCATGAGAATCCATCGCTATTGTTAAGGATTTAAGTATTTTTCTTTTATATTTCATTATTAACATCCATCATATTTAGTAAAAACGAAGCAATATGTCCTTAAATTGTGACTTAAGTTATATTAATTTCATAGCACTTTCAGATGTATAGTCACTTCTAGTACGCAATAGCTATAAATCATCGGATATATGTATTGAACATTTGAAACCGACCAATTTATTTTTCCCGTTTATGGTGTTATATTTTATGTTCAATAAAGAGTTTTTCTTCTGTAATATCATATTGCTATATTATAAATATATCGCAATCATAAATTATTATCTGATAAATCTTATCATAAATAATAAATAAGTGCAATTATTATTTAAAAAAAGAAAACATGTATCTGTGAAATTCTTTAATATCTCAAAGTTTAAAAATTTTAAAAAAGGACTACAATCAAACTAAAAATGTATTAATAGTTTGTGCCAAATCCTTGGTAAATTTCAAATACCTAGTATAGTTAACGTAAACAAAAGTAATCCAATCAAAGTTTGTAGCGGTGCGTAACAAGGCGTTACGTGGCGCTATCTCGCGTGTGAGATATCAGCGTTATCTCGCAAGTTTAATCGTCGCGGCGTAGTGTGCGTCGGGGCTAATGAGCCTGCGGTTACCAACAAAACAAGGCAAGAACGCCCCGCCCGCTCCAACTAACTTTACATAAACTTTGTATTAATTAATTTTGCTACAAAGGATAACATTAAAATTTGGTAATAGATTTTACTCAAACAAACTTTAAAAAGAACAGAAAAAAGTTACAAAATGTCTCCTACCTCAATAAGAAAAAAGTCTTGAAAGCACTGAACACAAAGCACAAGCCCGCACTAAGAAAAAAAAGTTTGGCCCGGTAACCGCGGGAAAGCGCGCGCGTTCGCCACCGAAACGTGGTCGACATTAAAACCTTAGCGGGAAAGAAACGGTCCCCTTATTACGTCTCGAAAGAAATTCTCGCACACAACGACAGGGGGAAAGAAGTTGACGCACACAGACGCAGCTTGCAGCGACGAGGGGTACCGTAGTGTGGGTGGCTCGGTACAAATAAGGATCTATTAAAAGAGATAGTTAGGTACGGCGTCCATGTGTCGCCTAGCATGGAAATTCGTGCTTCAAAGAATTGTTCTGTATCTATAAATACATTATAATTATTTTTATTGGGTCATATATCTAGATTATCATAAATATATCCATAGTAAGGTCAACATGTTTTCCTCTAAAATGAGCAAGTAGAGTTGATAATGAAAGATATTATTATTAATATTATTGTATTATAAAAATATGAATTATGTATAGATGGAGAATATAAATTAACATTTAGATCTAAAGGAATACCGAATCAATACTATGACTCGCTGTCATTACCAATTATTAATCTTAGGGGTTTCTCAAATTTTCAAATGTAATGAGAAAAATTTAATCGTTACAGCCTTTATCCTTACGTGTGTAGTTATCTATATATTGTGCAAACCAAATAAGATATTAAATCATGAATACTAATAGGTAAAGTAGGGCTCGCAGCCAAGTAACAAGGCTAGCCTCAGAGGGCCCTCCAGCCAGCCGACAATGGAAATTTTATATCCTCGTAAAATGTAACTGCCACTTTAATAACTAAAGCCAGAAGCCGATATAGCGCCGTATCGTTGACAAAAGGATGAGCGAGCAAGCGAAATACACACACCGCTGTGTGCTCTACACACCCACACATTCATATCTTACCACTACGCCACCGAACCCACACGCCCACCCGCCAAACACGCCCAACGTCTTGGGTTTTCTTATAAACCGCGTTGTGTTCGACATCTCACTTTAGCAAGTGGCCCGAGACGCCGCTCTCTCGCTCTAGCGCAATGATGAGCTTCACATAAAGCGACGCCGCATTCCCGCCTTTTTTCCCACTCCATTTTGACAGCTCGCGGCACCATATCTGGCCGGATACTAAGACAGCGTCCACAGACACGAGAGCCAAAGGGCTTTCACAATAAATTTTACACAGATATAAAACTTAAGTATCGCCTGTCAACATGTCTTCGACCCATACTTTCTCCTTAGTTCGACCCATTCTTTCTCGTTAGTTTGTATTCGAACTTGTATTCGGATAGCTTATAATTGCAAAAAAAAGAGTAATTAAACTCACATACTTTATGGTTCCCTAAAGATCATTGATGATAACGAGAGAGAAAGAGATTGATAGAAGAAATTTCTAACGCTCTTACGATCTCTACTTACGCTCGTGAAGCAAATCTCATTCGGTTTTAAATTATCATAAATTATCTTGTGAGACTGTTCAGTTCAGTGTTGTTTTCATTATGTAGTGTTTGTCTGCAAGTGGATAAGTCGCAGTGTGCGCTCCGTCTTAGCGACTAAGTGGCTGAAGACGCGTTAGCGGCGGCGGGCGCGGGCGGCTGGGCGTGGCGCAGGCTGCGGCGCCCCGCTATCGGCACACCGAAACACACATTTTTCCCGCCGCAAACCGAGCGCCGAGGGTTAGCCGCGACCCGCAGACCTCGTTCGGCAGAAGCGGGAAAGATGACTAGACCACCTTGTCGCACGCGCATGCGCTCTAACGCCTTAGAGCGCGCCAACTTTGACAGTTTAACTTTACAGTTGAAGTTTAGACGGCTTTAAGGACGGCGTTCTTTATCGCAAAGACACCGTTTTCTGGCCTGTATATGAATATTGTAAGAATATACCGCCATTACTCAATGCTCTTGACCCTTTAAGGAATACCTTTCTATTTTCGCTTCACGTCAGTCAAATATAGGTAATTAGTTTTCGAGTTAATTATTTGAATAGTAAGTAGGTACCAGCCATGGACTCTCTTAATAAGCACAATTGTATTGTTAAAAGCATTAAATAAATAGCACTGTAGCTGTTTTCTAATTCAAATTTCGAATTCGGATGCGACGGGGTCATCTATAGGATAATTTTAAATGTTGTCAGCACAAAAATACGTAAGCTTATATACTTTACTACTACTACTACTACTACCACTAAATACCTGGCGTGTGGAATACATTGTATCTATTGTTTTAGTCGTCTAAAACCATCTCGGCATTATTTCTGTCCAAATGGAACCGGGATTGGGATATATCAGTTGGATAGATTCAAAGTCTATGAAGAACATACAATCGAAAAAAAGAACGTATTTTGTATACATAGAATTCGATGATTCAGAACAACTTTTGTGAACAATGTGAGAAATCTTTAACCTAGTAAACTTGCGAACTTGAACGCAACCAAGGTCACTAAGCCACGAGCACCACAGACCACAGTGTTAGTGGCAGTGACCCGAAACTTACACGCCATGTGGTCACGGCTGCGGGCATATCAAAACGATACGCGAACTAATCGCGCGGTCGTCGGAACATTCGTAGGTTACCCACCGACCGCTACGCCGCCGCGGAGGCTCTTGACAAACTCACCACTACATTTCAGTGTTATGACAACATTATTTAGCCGTGGTGGCCGAGTGGTTCGAGCAGTTGTCTGCGACGCAAAGGTCCCAAGCTCGAATCCCGACTGTACCAATGAGTTTTTCTGAACTTAAGTACAGTGATTAGTCACACCACGACCACGAGCTTTACGGTGAAGGAAAACATCGTGAGGAAACCTGCATACGTCTGAGAAGAAATTCAAAGGCGTATGTATAGTCGTGCTTGAGTAACGGCGATGGACTCGCCATCTGTCACGTTGGCACCTAATATACCTCTGGCGGAAAGTGGGTGTGTGGGTATTACCTATACACCTCTGCCTTCACGTATGAAAATTAAAATCGGTATTGTAGTGTTTGCGTTAATCCATTACGGTAATTTAAATATTAACGTACAAATCATTTAAATCTCAAGTATTAACTCATGTACGAGCCTCGCATATGAAGGACACAATATATATAGCTCCTCTGTCTTGCTTTATCATATAGATTGATAAATCATCATAAATTTAAGAGCTGGGTTCTTGTTGGCGGCTCTAAAGCAATTCCTTTCATTTTTTTCTTCTGTCCAGCGCAATCTCACCATCCTCCGATTCTCCGACCTCTTTTTATGTGTCACAGGAGACACTCTTTCTTTGATTTGATATTAGTGGGATTCAATAATAAGAATAAATAGTATCAAAACAAATATTGCAAGTTAGAATCCTGTAACAATGAGGTGTTTCTAAAATTAAATACATATAGGGATTACTTACACCACGAGCTTAACGTTGAAGGAGACTTCGAGATGAAACCTGCCGTAGGTATAGCGGGGCTTACAGCGATAGACTTGTCATCTGTCACGTTGACACCTAAAATATATATCTGGCGGAAAGTTGGGGTGTGGGTACTACCTGCATACCTCTGCCTACCCCTTCGGGCAGCTTTCTGGGAAGGCGTAAAGATATATACATATACATATATATATTTATAACACGAGTATTTGTACTTTAGTCTTGGATGTCCTATGCATTTATATAATATATATACATATCTATATAAGTAAATATATCGTTATCTAGTTACCATAACACAAGCTTTGCTTAACTTGGGACTAGGTCAATTTGTGCGGAATTGTCCCAGGTATTTATTTATTTATATATATGTAAAAAGTATCAAATTCGTGTTCTGTATAAGCTTGGCTCGAAAGTTACCAAAAACCTTTTCCATACATATGATTAATGCAATGACCCATTTTGAGAATAGCTAACACATACAAGAGTACTAGTACCTATGTATATATGTGTGGGTAGGAACTGAGGAGTAACAACGACGGTAGCAGTCGCGAGTAAACTCGAACACAGGCGTCGTTGAATAAATAACTTGACACTTGTTCGCAAATAAACAATTTAAAACGTCAAGAATAGGGAAAGGGCACGCACGGTACAACCCTTTTCCTCCCGACATTATGCTTTCTGACAACCAATTTTTAAGTTGTTTGCATTTTCGACAACCATATTTAATGTTCGCAAGGGTAAGTATAGAATTTGTGCGTTGTTTTTTCGTTACCATATGGCGTAATTAACTTACGTACAACTAGTTTAGGTACTACGACTTTAAGTCTTAGCAAATACCCCAACTATTTTAAGTTTTCTACTCAAATAATTGTTTGGAATGTAGTATTTTAAAGGCAACATTCCACGCAGTTTCTTACGACAGTTGATCTGAATTGTCACCACGAGCTTTACGGTGAAGGAAATTTCAAAAAGAAACCTGCCGGGAAACCTGCCGTACGTACATAAGTAAATGGTGCTTGAGTAACAGCGATGTACTCGCCATCAGTCGAAGCGGCACCTAAAATAGTAGCAAAAAGTGTGACTACCCTTGTGGGAAGGCGAGAAGAAGAAGCTATATAAAGGCTAAAGGTCTCTTGTACTATTACAATTATTATTCTGTATATGTCCCATAAGCATTCTTGATTGAATACCACGTGCCCACTAGCTGTCCAGCCAGCAGTACTAACAATCAACTAGGGTAGTGCTGGTAATCCCTGCAGTCGTTAATGAAACAGCTAAGTTCCTACACATGTACCATGAATTCGCTGAACTAGTTATAATAGAACAGCGCTGCAGCTGCGACTGAAGAACGAGCTGAATAGGGATATCAGGCTATCGATAAAAATATACAAAATATGAAAAAAAATATTCGCAAACTTATTATACTTATAACTAGTTGTGTCTCACTGTTTCACTAGCATAAAATTGAATTACATGGGTTTTATTTTTTTTTCTATAAAGAAACCAGTAAGTACCAGATGAATACAGTTTGGTTTGAGAAAAATAATACCAAAATTTTTTTTAGATACCTTCCTATGACTTAAGGTGTGATATATATTTAAATATAGTTTTATTTTTAAAATTAAACCTGTTAAAATGTTAATTATAGCTTTGTAAAGACAAGAAGAATATTTGAGGATTATTTTATTTTTGAGGAATATTTGCCAATAGGGCAAATATTCCTCAAAAATATATTATATGAAATTCGTAGCAGTTCGTAGCGACTTGTAGCAATTTCGTAGTACTGCTACGAACGTACTTATTGTAGTACTGTTGAACTACTGTAAGTATTATGAAAATAAGATAAATAATCTTAGAGGGAAGTGAGTTCAATACATTATTGCCTGGTCATACGGGGACTGTTTCCCATCCACGTTAATCAATCTCTTCACACATGCTCGTCATGTTTCGAGTAGAAATAGTATCTGACGTGGGAACGTTACGTCAGATACTATTTCTACTCGTTACTACTCTAGTTCCCAAGCTAACTTGTTCATTAGATCATTGATGATTAGATCTTACCTAGTTTGAGTAAGGTGAACGTTAGCTTTCATTAAGGAATAAACGACTTTTTATTACTATTATGTATCTTATATCATAGGCTATTTAAAAGATGTACGGTCTAGTATTATTTTATACCTACTTTGAAAGTGATTAACTGCAGCATTGTGTTTTTGATAATTTTGATAATGATAATGATAATGATAATGGCAAGAGAGGTAATGGTATACGGACTACGTAGGTCAATGGACACTTTCAATACTTAATTTTACTTATACTGAGAAAGCAAGTTGTATTCTATTGGTTTTGTACTGTAATGATAGATGCAAGTTTTGTTGTCAAATAAATAAATATATAAAATAAATTAATTATATAATATACCAAGAACAGTGTAATTATACATATATGCATACATATCATCACGCCCAGTAGTTAGAGAGAATAGAGTACCAGTTCTCTCTAGACTTTCATACTTTCTTCGTTTTGTCCACATTCATCAGTCTCTTCGTACATGCTCGCCGGTTTCGAGTACTCTTGCCGTTCCCGTCGTTCAGTGTCCGATCGATTTGATCTTGGTAGTTGGAACGTGGTCTTCAGTTTTTATTTTTTATACAACAAGAGTGGCATAAGGCCCACCTGATGGGAAACGGTTACCGTAGCCTATTTACGCTCGGGTTACCGAAGAATCACTTGCGCGTTACCACTCTGTGTTCGGAGAGTTATAGTGTGTTGGTAGCATGATGGGTTTAATCCCTCTGCTTCCAACACAATGTAACAATCCTCCCCCCCCCCTCCCCAAGGAGCTCATTACTGAAAACCTTCAGTGTAATAAAATAAATAATGATCGCTATCAAACACGTAAGTATCGACAGGCGACTTCGCAACACTATCACACATGCGCCAACCCTTACTCCCGCCATATGCCGCGGCGGGAGCTCACCCTTAAATTACAGAACTTCCCGCTCATAATAGAGAGATATGCCTTTAATATCTGCCGGAAACTGCCTCTGTGCCTTGTTTACTTTTTGCCTACGTTCTTATATTAGAAATTGCGTTCACTGGAAAGATAGTGGCATGATCCTTACATTATGTTTACAAACAACTTTAGTACTATATTATATAGGACGAATTAATGACGTGACAATTATGGCAGTTCTTAAGATACTGATTTTAACAAAACTATATTAGAGGTTGCGATATCATCTTTTATTTATAGGCACAGCCTGAAAACCATGCAAAGCTTGTACTGTAAAATGTATCGCTGACAAATATACCACGAAGATACATATAAAAAGTTGTTCGCATTATTTAATAATAATTATATTAAATTTATTTATTTTCAGATTTCGTGTCTGAAATTAAATAAATTAAATTTTAAGTTTACAAGAATTTTAGATATTTATATGTTAGTATGACAATAAAATAATAATAAAGATGCATGCATACGAATAAACTGATGATCATGCGAATGGAGCGAAACAGAGTAAGCCTAGAGTCACTTTTCTCGTCCTGTCTTCTCTTCATATAATAATAATAGCCTTTATTCAGAACTACTTAACCTAATTACAATTCTTAATTTAAAGTATATGCAGTTTGGTAATTTTTGAGGATCTGTCTGCCAATCGGCAAAGGCCTCCTCCAACCTTTTCCATTCTGGTCTTTATTCGGCCACTCTGTTCCACATCACTCCTGCCACTTCCCTTATATCATCATCCCACCTTTTCTACCTCTTTTCCTTTTACCTTCCCTGGGATACCATCTTGTTACTTTCTTATTCAATGCAATGAAACAGAAATGGAAGATATCTTATATAGGAGATAAGAAATAAGAGCCGATCCCTAAAAACAGCAATTTCAATCACAATTGGTGTAAGGTTGCGCGCACCTGCTGACTGAGGGCACGTGCGTTCCTAAGAGCTACTTAACGTAAGTGACCCTACTTACGGAATCCCAACTGCGCCGTCGGAGACACTTCGATAGCCAGCAATTTCCCGGCGCCCGCCAGCTGCGACCGACGCGCCAAAAAATAACATTCCCTAAAAAGAAAAGGGATATTAGTCTCCGCGGAGCCATAATCGAAGCGAATTGGCTCACCGAACGCTCCAAAACGACACTTCTTTTATTTATACCGTTACTCGGCTATATCGTAAAGAATAACTTTATTAGTACACGTAGACATGCAGCGCTTTACAATATTGCACATCGGATTTGTTAGCGGAGGGCTACGCAGAAATTATATGGCGCACCTTTGGCGTTATATCGTTCCTGAGATATATGAGGGTTGATTCCTTGTCGGAACTACGATGCGGTAGTTGTTCAGAGCTCTTCGAATACATTTTCATTGCTTAGGTTGAACTCGGTATATTTTATAATGTCGTCTTGACTAATACATACTAAATACAAAGCGAAAAGTACTTATACGACAACGAAAGTTTTTGTTTTAATTCAAGCGTTTCTGTTCATTGCCTATGAGTAAGGGAGAAAAAATGTAGTTGCAAAGTGAGATATAAAAATTGGAAAAGCACTCTACTATCTCTGTTATCCCTGTGAGATGTGTATATTAGTTATAGTTAAAATCCCGATCAATCTTAATCATAATAGGTTTTTGTAAGGCGAGTTTTAAATCCAGTACATTCATGAGTAAAAGTTTATCATCTCAATATGTACAAGCAGTTATAAAGCAATCATAGAGGCCCCTATCAAGGTGCCTGCAGACCAATTTGTGCGCTAGTGGTGTAGATTAGATTTCGTCGGAGGCGACAAGTCAGCGGGCGTGTCGTGTTGTCACGAACACTTCGGGACCCCCGCCGGTTACTTGCACGCTATACGCAAACATTAGGAGCGATAATTTCTACCTTATAATGAAAGTATTACCTTTATCGTAATTTAATCATATATTAATATTATAAATGTGAATGTAAGTTTGTTTGTTACACTTTCACGTCAAAACTACTTAACCAATCATCATGAAACTTTGTACACATATTCTTGGAGGTATTAGAAGTAACATAGGATACTTTTTATTGAAAAAAAAAATTATTGCAAAGTTATCTATAATTTATTGTAGTATGTATGAGTTAAGAAGCGACAATGCTAGAGACAAATTGCCTTATCTCACAACGTAGCGTTCACTTACTTTACACAATTTAATGGGTACATTGTTTTGTTATTTTCTAAAGGAATAAAATTAGTCTTATCCTTACTAATATTATAAATGTGAATGTAAGTTTGTTACGCTTTCACGTTAAAACTACTTAACCAATCATCATGAAACTTTGTACACATATTCTTGGAGGTATTAGAAGTAACATAGGATACTTTTAATAGATTTTTTTTTTACCAAATATAAAAAAGTTACGCCGACGAAGTCGCGGGTACAGCTAGTATTTTATAAAAAAAAAATATCCACTTGTGCCTTCCTCATGAATTGATCTGTATTTCGGTGTAAGCCTCGGGAAAATCCGTTCAGTACTTTTGAATCTACTGCGAACTAACGAAATTTGACAAATCCTGTTTCAGTGATAGTAGTATATCTATCTATATATATATAATAGTAGATAGTATCTATTTAATTTTAGATTTATTTCACAGAAATAATAATGAGAACCTACATTGCAGAAACAATTTTCATAATATCCTCACGCCTTCCCACATGGGTCCCCGAAGGGGTAGGCAGAGGTGTATAGGTGATACCCACACACCCACTTTCAGCCAGAGGTATATTAGGTGCCAACGTGACAGATGGCGAGTCCATCGCCGTTACTCGAGCACGACTATACATACGCCTTTGAATTTCTTCTCAGACGTATGCAGGTTTCCTCTCGATGTTTTCCTTCACCGTTAAGCTCGTGGTGTGACTAATCACTGTACTTAAGTTCAGAAAAACTCATTGCTACAGTCGGGATTCGAACTTGCGACCTTTGCGTCGCAGGCAACTGCTCGAACCACTCGGCCACCACGGCAACGATTTTCAATAATAATTATTATCATGAATCCATAATACAAGACAGTTACAATACTATTTGGTAATAATACGAGCCTATCCCTTTGGGAATCCTTGTATGAAGATACCTAATGGAAGTCTTACAAACATCTGGTCGCTCAACCATTAGTCGAACGTCTCGTACGCAATATTTCTCGTCATAGCCCCCGTATTTTTTCAATAGGCGTTCGAGATCATTTAACATTTTTATGTGTAATCTTGCTCGGTGGCGATAAGACAAGGAGATTTTGTACTTCAGTTTATTTTATCGGCTGCGTTTTATGGCGAACTCTAAACAGATTAAATCTAACGGTAGAGCGCTTTCCATGCACATTCCACATTTATGAGCTTGTATTTTGGTTTTAAAACATCGCCAAACGTGTTTTGATTATCGTGCAGATGACTATCTCGGATTTGTATTAGTTTTGCCACTTTATTCTGGCTCAATTTGGAAAAGTAGGTGAAAATTCTACTTACGTAGAATGTAAGCTGATCGCCAATTATTGTTGTTATTATGTATTTTATATTATGAAGAGCTTTACTCTTGGATGAAGCGAATGAGATCGAGTGAGCATTGGCGCTTTACAGCCTGAGAGCGGATGAGATCGAGTGAGCATTGGCGCTTTACAGCCTGAGAGCGGATGAGATCGAGTGAGCATTGGCGCTTTACAGCCTGAGAGCGGATGAGATCGAGTGAGCATTGGCGCTTTACACCAAGAGATCCTGGGGATCTCTTGGTGCTGGTATGTATGTAAAGGTATTATTCCCTAGATTTCAGGGAAAGATAACAATAGGTACCTACTTAGTTATACGTAGTAACGCCACCGTCTGGGCAAACGCCCGGTATCTGATGATTATTTACATACATACATACATACCATCACGCCGAGTGCCATCTTACGGGGTAGGCAAAGAGAATTCTCTCAAGCCTATAACTCTTTCGCTTCGTCCAAATTCATCAGTCTCTTCATACATGCTCGCGGGTTTCGAGTACTCTTGACGTTCCCATCCTTGAGCGTCCGATCGATTTGATCTAGCTATTTGGAACGTGATCTTCCTCTGCCTCTTCTTGCATACAATTTTGCATTGTATATCTGTTTCAATTTGTCTGTACTAATGAGCTTAAATAATATTACATTATTGTGAATTTGATAGTCGTGCAAATAGTATTACTAATCACTGTACTTAGTTCAGAAAAGCTCATTGGTACAGTCGGGATTCAAACTTGCTATTGTTGTGTTGCAGGTCAACCACTCGGCCAACACAGCTTGCACTTGCACCACTTAAATAAATCAATAAATAAAAGTATACGTACACTAGAATACTATATATTTCATATTGCGTTTTCCTAAAGTTGGTGTGGTCCCTAAAATATGGTTGTGAAGTCAAATAAAATGGGATTTATATATGAACGGAACATTTAGTTCTATTGAAATTATGCAACATTTGTATGTTAATACGAGAGACACCCCAAGCCTGCCGCCTACTTAAAAATACATCCGCAGTTATTTGCTGCCTTGAGCTCTGGCGCGATTTGATTGCTTTTTCATGTAGATCATATAGCGTTATCCTAGCAGAGAACATATTTATAACTTGTAATACCAACCCCTGTACTTTCAGTTTTCACAAACAAACATACATAGATACGTATTTACAGCTATCTGCCATAGTTGTAGAACAAAACTTCAAAATTTAAAAATAGATCTCATAGCCAGCGATTCTAATTTCATTCCACACAAATTGACGTGGTCCTAAACTAAGCAAAACTTTTAGGTACTAACGGAACACAGTGATACTTACTTATAAGCCCTTAACATTAATTGACGATATAAACACATATAATACAATACAACTTTCCGCCAGATACATATTTTTAGATGCTAATGTGACAGATGGCGAGTCCATCGCCGTTACTCAAGCACGACTATACATACGTCATTGAATTGCTTCTCAGACATATGCAGGTTTCCTCTAGATGTTTTCCTTCACCGTAAAGCTCGTGGTGTGACTAATCACTGTACTTAAGTTCAGAAAAACTCAGTGGTACAGTCGGGATTCGATCTTGCGATCTTTGTGTCGCAGGCAGCTACTCAGACCACTCGGCCACCACGGCTCTTCAATATATATATAGTAGGGGTAGCGGACGTGTTGTCACCTAGTAACAAAACAGTAACGTTAAAAACAAAAGTGTAGCAAGTTATATAGGAACACGAAGCGGAGGGTAGTTGCACAATAAACAGCGAGCGCAATCACCAGAGCAAATGTTTACCAGCGCTGTACTCCGCGGCACACTCGGTTACTTCCGAGCCCCGCACCGGACCGACATGCGACGGAAAGACGGATTGACGGCTTACGTTGTCAGGATTTTTTTTTTATACCACTAAGTTGGAAATCAAGTTACAGTTCGACCGAATAACGCTCACATTTCACCGATGGCAGCATGACAATTGAGATATCATCATCGCCTTTCAGGATTGATGTTGATTGATCCCCTCAGTTATATTTCGATACGCTAAATTGCAAGTCAGGACACCAATACTGTGATAGGTTACCCTGTTATACGACAGTACGTTCCTTATGCTTCTAGTATAGGTATACCTCTCTTTATAAATTTACAACGCGCAAGTGATGCTTTCATCACTTGCGCTAATCACAAAGTTAAAGTGGACATGGGCAGGCCACTTGATGAGACAAGGAGACGGTAGGTGGACAAGAGCGATAACCGAATGGTGGCCAAGAAACAGAAGACGACAGACGGGCAGACCACCTGCCCGCTGGGCCGATGACATCGCTAAGGTGGCTGGAAAACTGTGGTGGAGACTGGCTTAGGACCGAGAACACTGGCGTGGAACCGGGGAGGCCTATACCCAGCAGTGGGTGCATGTGGGCTGAAAATGATGATGATGAAGTGATGCTTTGGGCATAATAAGAGCTTGTAGGCTCCGCAGACCTTTTTACCTCTTTCCTCGTACTCTAGATACAAGTGACTTAACGACAAAGTTGTGTGTAAGTAATCATTACTGCAATAAAGATATTTGAATTTTAATTTGTAGTCGAAATCATAAAATCAAAATATTTTATTTCACTTAGGCTATTATATTATATATTTCACTAGTTATGCACTTTTGAAACGTCGAAAAAGGTGCACGGTTCGGGTTGGTTGTTTCCATGGAGAAGAACCGACAAGAAATTTCATGGTTAGTCTTTTCAAATTTCAATAACAATATTTATGTTACAGCATAAGTAGGTACTTAATTTTAATTATGTACTTACTTAACCTAATATACCTCTGGCGGGTGTGTGGGTATTACCTATACACCTCTGCCAACCTCTTCGGGGACCCTTGCAGGAAGGCGTGAGGATATATTATTATTCTTTATTTGAAATTCATCTCATATATTACATTTTTAAATATATATATATAAAAAAACATATTTAAAAATATAAAATATAGGGGCCCACCGGTATCGGGATCAGGGTCCAAGGTACCGGTGGCTAGGGTCCCAGAGAAAGAAATCTCCTCACAATACGTGCCGTTTCGAGCAGTACTGCTTTCTGTATCAGGCACTTGATCCAACCGTCTGACGAGAGCCTCTTGAGGTGTTGGTCGAGGCTCTTTGCCATTAGGCCATTGGCCGTTATTACTATCGGCACAATGATTGCAGAGTCCACATCCCACATGCTGACAATCTCGTGAGCCAAGTCCAAATATTTTATTTGTTTGTCTTTTTCGGCTTTCACGAGATTCCCATCATGCGGGACAGTAATATCTACAATCATTGTGCGGCGCTCTAATCGATCTATCAGCACTATATCCGGTTTATTAGCGGTTATACACCTGTCTGTGATGATAGATCGATCCCAGTACAACGTGACATGACCATTTTCTAGAACTGGGTCGGGCGAATACTTTTAGTACGGCACCTCCGAGTCCACAAGGTTATACTTCAAAGCAAGTTGTTGGTGTATGATCTTGGCTACTTGGTTGTGTCTGTGTAAGTACTCACCGTTAGCTAGATGAGAACAACTAGAGATAATATGTCTCAGAGATTCACCCGGGCGGTGGCATGCCCGACAGATGTCAACCGTGCCGTCTCTTAAAATATATTTTCGATAGTTGTTCGTCATCATAACTTCATCCATAATTGCACAGACAAAGCCTTCGGTTTCCCCGAAGAGATCACCAAAGCGTAGCCAAGCCAGAGATGCTTCATGGTCTACGTCAGGGTCATGTAGGGCCCGGTAAAAGCGACCATGGAGCTCCTTGCTTTGCCATATCTCCCTGCGATCATTGGTAGTGAGTACCACAGGTTTACGCCAGTTCTCTTTCGCTAAGGAGAGCGCGGTTAGTCCTTTGTCCACTGCCACCACATCTCGATGCATACCCACTTCGGTAGAGCGAAAATACTCTCTGAGCTTGTATACTTCGCAATTGTGGAGGGTTTTGGCATTCAAGAAGCCTCGACCCCCACATTTTCTAGGGATGTATAGCCTCATTATCGATGACCGTGGGTGATGCATTCGATATGAGGTGAGCAATGTACGAACTTTTCTATCTGTAATTTCCAATTCCCTCTGAGTCCACTTTAGTATGCCAAAGGAGTACATTAACACCGGCATGACCCATCCATTATAGGCGCGTACCTTATTACCACCAGTCAGTAGGCTCTTTAGTACTTTTGTGAGCCGGCCATATTATTATTATTATTATTATATAACTAAGTGGGTATCACCTGAAATTCCCATTGGTTGATTAGAAAACATAAAAAGTATATTTAGTTCTTCACCAAATATACAAGGGTACGGGTGCCACCTTGTTTATATCATATTTTCCATCCGGCGACTTTATTTCATTATTTCGATACGTTACAGCACTTCCTCGCTGAGCTAGAACAAATTTCAAACCACTCTATAAGCTTCTACAATCGATATTAACAACCTTACACCACTGCTATAGAGATGATATTCGTTTGCACGTCTATAGATTTTTAGGTGAGAACGTCATTCATACAGGGCTAACCTTATATTTCTCGAAGAATGGTTGGTAAATTTTCAATACTCACTTTATTAGGGGTGAGAGCGGAAGGAGGGCGAACGAAACGGCTTTTATTAGATTTTCTAGAAACGTGAGTAGGTAGGTACGCGGCGAATTGCATGGCCTTACTATGACACCTTGAAATTTGATGAAAATTTACTTGATGCAAATAAAAAACATCACACAATCTATATACTATTCGTACATAATTAGGAGTATGCATTAAAATTTATATGATATTAATTATGCTTATGTTAGATAATCATGAGAAAATATTATGTTTCTTTTGATGATCCCGCAAAAGTGCTCTGGGGTTAGAGACACCATCGGTTTTTCGCTACAGATTGAAATATGTGGCACGACTTACATACAAAGTTTCACACATACCTATTACACAGTTTAATTCACCTCCCTTTTTCTCTACATTTAACTATTACGTGAAGGTATGAAGATAAACATTTACTATTTTAAATATATATATATCCTCACGCCTTCCCACAAGGGTCCCCGAAGGGGTAGGCAGAGGTGTCTAGGTAATACCCACACACCCACTTTCCGCCAGAGGGATATTAGGTGCCAACGTGACAGATGGCGAATTAAATGGCAAAATTAAATGCATAGTAATAAATTCAACTTGTTTATATATCCATATGACTATATTAGCACCTCACTAACCATAAGGTATCTACTTCTTAATAAATCTTGCGTGTTTGTATTTCCACGCACTAGTTTAAGAGCGGTCTGACAAGAAAAGTCTAAATAAACTACGAGGCCATAAAATACATAGTAATTATATTATGTTCTCTTGACTATAATAAAAGTTAAGTTAAATTTTATTATTCAAACAGCCGAATTCAAGCAGTTTTATCGCAACCGGTAACATGCCCGTAGTGAGGTAAATTCTACGTTTATTCCGTTATGTAATAAAATTGTACTTTAAACCTAC
>JACCPG010011349.1:0-17509 GCA_016069955.1 Drepana arcuata
CAACGCCTTTCTTTCCGTCACCACGTAAAGGCGGTACGCGCGCGAGCCGCCTTCGCGCTGGGTAGACTTCACAGCATGTTGAATGCACGGAGTAAACTCTTGCTTATGACTTATGCGGGTGTAGTGTTCGCACACACTAGCAAGTCAACACTTAACCCCCTGCAACTGCTCCAAAGCCGGTTTCTTCGGAGAGCCACAGAAGCCCCGTGGTACATGCGTAATAGTCAACTCCACGTTGACCTCAAAGTCCCCACTATAAAACAGTTTTTGAAAAAACTGGCCAAACGTCATTTCGATTCTGCTGTAAATCACCCCAACCCACTCGTCGTATCGGCCGCCCGATACACTCCTTCCCTTATCTCGAAGATAAAGCGTCCAAGACATGCCGTCATCGAACCGGATGACGACATAACGCTCCTCCAGGACGCACGACAAAAACATACCAACACTACACACAACCGACCACTGTTCCGTCCTCGCCGGCGAGGCTCGACGCGAATAAGCCGTAATGTTCCCCCCCGACCCCCGCCGCAAACACCGGCCCGCGCCGAGCCAGACGCGCAAATCCCGCCTCCAAATAATGTATAAATAAAATGAACAGTCCAGCCCAGCTCCCTTGCTCGCGATCCAGCAACGCCCTAAGCCGAGGTTCGTACCCCACAGGGGGTGCCCTTAGCTGTGTTGCTTAGTACTAAAGTGCCTGGCTGGAGGCCTAGGTCTCGCCATTGACCGGTTAAGTAGCAAAAGTTCCCGGAACTCACGCTAAACGCTCACGCTAGAGACAATACAAAAAAAAACGCTCGGCATGATAAGATGTAGATTAATCTTATCACGCTGACTTCCCAGCGAGGCTAACAGAGATTAAAACTTCATAGCTGTCTAGACTTAAGAACTTCAATCGCTTTTTCCACATTCATTATTATCTTCATACATATTAGCCGATTTCATGTACTCCTGTCATTTCCATATTTGATTATTTGATTCACTTGATTTAGGTAGTTAATTTGAGGTCAACTCTTCCCAGTCACTCCGCCATTGTGGCGTATTTTATACGTACAATTTTACGATATGTACTTCAGTATGTTTCATATATAAAACGAAGGTAACTAGTAAATATCCTTAGATACGAAAGGATTTTCAATTACCGTGACAAATGAATTGATAAGAAAATATGGCTAAGCTATAAATAAAACAGTTTTCATTAATGAAAATCCTAAATACCGATGCTGTGTATTTGTATACTACTTACTGAATGATAGCTATACACAAATATTCAGATTTTGCGTGGTAAATAAACAAACGGTCTGCCCGATGATGGTAAGCAGTTACCGTAGCTCTCAAGCAATAAAACCACAGATGCATCAGGCGGGTGTTGGCGACCGTACGAGAGCAGGAGTTTCTGTACTAGCAGCAGAGAATTGATCCCGCTTCTGCCATCACAACTATTCCATATGGATTCATACTAAATACTCCACATGAAAACAGCCTACCCCTTCGGGGACCCTTGTGGGAAGGTGTGAGGGTATATTATAAATATTATTAAAAAAATCTTTACCTTGCGACAAATCCACACAAATTGACCTAGTCCCAGATTAAGCAAAGCTTGTGTTATGGTAACTAGACAGCGATATATTTACTTATATAGATAGATATTTACGTAAATGCATAGGACATCCAAGACTAAGGTACTCGTATTCAACACACAAATATTAGCCCTCAGTGGGATTTGTGGGCACCCGCGATCTCAAGTTTCGCAGTCAGGAGCTCTAACCACCAGACCAGACGGCCGGCAACGTTTGATCGAACACTCAAGCAAAAGGTCTGTAAGTCTAGAGAGAATATGCTTAATATTTTGGTGTTCATAACTGAAAATAAACAAATTAACCCTACCTTGTATAGTTTGCCCCACCATAAACAATCGGGACTGCATCATTATTCAATCCTCGCAATAATTTCTCTGTCACATAGTCTTCGCTGAAAGCGTTCTCAAACGCCAAATAAAAATAATAATCTTTAATTATCTTATCGCATTCACTCTCCTTATTCCGAGGACACGTATGTGGTCCACAGTCGCCAAAAACATCTACAACCAAGTTATAATACATATCCAGTTCTATCTGAAGTTTTTTAACAAAATATTCCCTCTCACTTGCAGAGTAACAGTTCGAAACAAACCAAATAGCAGCCTTGGACTTCTTCCCGAGTTCTCTTTTAGACTCCTCGCTTAGATCACTCATGTCTTCTACTTTCATCCAGTGCATATCGATTTTCGGGCCAATTATTTCATTTTTTAAATTTCTGACGACAATATAACCCCATTTTACGTTAGAGTCTAGTCTGTAGGTCCAAGTCCAGTTAAAATATCCGTTCAATAGGTTCGTGCATGCTGGGTAGTTGGCAGCTGACTCTAACGCAACGAACACATATTTCTGATGAGGCGACCGTTTTGAAGGTAAGGAAGATTTAGGGTACAACACCACTTCTGGTCCGGAAAAGATAACCACATCAAATTCCGTGTAACTGGGGAAGTAAGTTCTGTTGTCAGTAACGAAACAATTAATATGTGGACAACCTCTTTCGATGAAGCCGCTTTGGCCTCTCTTCATGTAGATAAAGGGAATATGATTAGAGTTCGTCCACTGCAATATGTATTTCATTCCGCTGGTTTGGCTCGAGTTGTGTTTTCGGCGTCTATCTTCGTATAAAGAATTGTAGGTTAATATCAAAACACACGTAGTGATACAGAAGAATATCATTATCACTTTGTACATATCGAGCTTCATTTGGTATTTCTTTTCTATTACACTTGTAGATTTGAATGAGTCGTTGAGTGTATGCGATATGGCGCTCGGGTAACAACTAGATTGTACATTACGCCTTTAATCAATGGTTGTAACAATTGTTTTTGTGAGGGCCGTCTGGCAGAACTGGTAAGAACTGACTGCGGAGCTCGAGGTCGTGGGTTCGATTCAAGTGTGACTAATACGAAAACCATTAATTAACTGTAGGTACCCTACACACTATGTATTTAAGGTATGGTCCGCTTATCATCAATAAAGCTACTACTTATACCCACAGTAGAAGCTAAGTTTGGGACTAGGTCAAATTATATGGAGCTTTCAAGGTATCAATATCATATGCTTGCTATGTGTGAGCATTAAAAACATTTCTAGGTGCTGAGAAATAATATAAAATTACTTTTCTATAAGATTCTATAATCTAGGTTTGCATATAGGCAAATAACCTAACACGACTTGCCAATAAGATACATATATAATCAAGGCAGTCATAATCGCGTAAATATCTTTTCAGACCCTTGAAGTACACCTGAACCTTATTTATTTACGAGTCGTAGTGGCTAGGTGAAGTAAGTTGTGACATATAGTCACCACTGCATGATCGAGACTAGGTTGTCCGTGCCAATGGGTTTTTCTAAGCTTAGTACTAAGATTGATGAGGTAATATGATTTGAACATCAAGATCTTTATAAGGTGGAGTGAATTTTGAGGAGGTCTGCCTACGACTTAGAAAAGATTCGTAGATTTATGTATAGGTACATATAAGGTAAAGTATGTGTGACGACGTTAGAATCGCTTTCACTTTGGCAATCTGTTCATATGTCACAGAAAGGTAAAGAAAAAGAAGATTTATCTTTCCGAAAATAAAAATGATTTTACCTTACTTTCCAGGTAAAATTTTCTGGTAGCGCCTGCAACTTTATAACTGAAGACACATCGGCAAGTCATGCTGCCAAATTGCAACGGGCAACGTTGATAAATGCCGCTTTCGCGTGATTTGTCATTAAGCCTCGCAAAATATTCAACATCCTACGATACTATACTATTACAGGTAGTACGACGATAAAAATACACGGTACACTTTTACACCTTGAAGGAAGGTAATTTTGTAAGACGTATCTTATTCATAAGACGTGTCTTAGACGTATATATCCTTAGCGCTTGCTGCCTTAGCGATTTCATGCCAACTAATAGGATTCATACATTAGTTTAACAATTAGTACATTTACTTAAAAAGATTTTATGTTATAACTTTAACATATTTATCAAGAATATTTAAAAATTATTCGTGCAGCGGTAGCTCACTGGTTAAAGAAGTCATCTTCAAAACTGCTAGTTGAAATCTCATTAGTTCAACTAATGAGATTTCTTTGACCTATTCATTCATTGGCCTATATTAGATTAAATAGCTATTATGGATACGAACTTCGAACAAAAATTAAACCGTATAAATCGTTAGAACTTTAGCCAATGGATGAGCAAGAATTAATGATCCTTAAGATATACGAGTACATCCACGCTACGAACGTCGCCTCTTGAATGGCTGCAAGATAGATGACCTCGTAATTACTAGGGACAGCGATCTCACGCCGAAGCAATAAAATATGTGATAGATTATTTTCCGTTTCACGAAACATAACTATCATTCCTCATCATGATATAATGATTAAAACTTGCTTAGTTTCTTGCTATCTTTTAGTTCTCTCAACTCATCATGATCACAATATCTAACCCAAGCGTCTTCGTCGTAAAAAAATATATTAAAATTCTCAAGCAAGCATCTACGAGTTGGAAATGTGGGTAAAAGCATAACGTGATAAAGGACCGAGCCCTTTATGGGTCCGTGAATTAAAAAGATAATCATAATAATGTAATTCTGCCCTTATTTGGCTATGGCCTATGAACATTATTCAAAGTATATTGAGAGCCGTGGTGGCCGAGTGGTTCGAGTGGTTGCCTGAAACACAGATTGCAAGTTCGAATCCCGACCGTACCAATGAGTTTTTCTGAACTTATATATAGTGATTAGTCACACCACAAGCTTTACGGCGAAGGAAAACATCGAGAGGAAACCTGAATACGCTTGAAAAAAATTCAAAAGCATGTATATAGTCATGCTTGAGTTACGGCGACGAACTCGCCATCTGTCACGTTGGCACCTAAAATATAATATCTTCTTCGGAAAGTGGGTGTGTGGTTACTACCTATACTCCCCTGACTAACCATTCGGGGACCCGTGGGAAGGCGTGAGGATATAAGTAATATTGACATGCGCAATTTCAGATGTCATTCATTCTGCTCCATTACAATTACGTAATCCGTAATGAAACGTAAATTCGTGGAAGGTTATGTGTGAAAGTACCGACGTATTTATCGATAATCATATCAATTTCAGAGGCATTATAAAAATCGCCCATAGAAATGTAACAAGTGGACTTGTGATTCGCGTCTCGTAAAGTTTTTCCGGTTGAAAGTGCTCCCCATATGCAGTAGGGTTGTCAAGGCATGCTGATAATTAAAATGTGTAAATTTTACCATATATGTAGTTTAAAACTTATTACTAACACGATATGGGCCTTGTTTGCCTTGAATTTACTAGCTTTTGCCGGCGCGGAGTTCGAAAAAGTAACATGTATTTTTCAGGATTAAAATATAGCCATTTCAACTTTCAGCCCAATCGGTTCAGCCATTTTGCCATGAGCAACAAACATCCAAATTTTCGCCTTTATAATATTAAAAGTAAGGTTTAAAGGGAATAAGATACTACGCACGATGGTGATAACAATGAAAGCTACTTAAGTACATACGTATTTGGAGTACAACAATGTCAAGGGTTGAGAATCATGAATTACAAGGAAGCCGCCCCTTAAAATAGCGACCGTTTGTGGATATTTTTCTATTTGTCTCTTATAGTGTGGGATCGGCCATCTTTTGCTACTTAGCCGAAAAAAGGCGAGAGCAAGACTACAAGCAAGACACTTTTCACGTGCTAAGCAAACACAGCTAAGCTGGTGCGCAAGCCAGGTAACTGGACTGGGTTGGCGTGCAAACACGCATATCTAACTATAGTAATTAACTACCTGTGCCCGCGACTTCGTCCGCGTGGAATTTAACTAAAAAGTTATTGTTCAATTACTTACAATTAAAATAGCCTAAGTTACTCTTTATATTACATCAACTATCTGCCAGTGAAAGTCCCGTCAAAATCGGTCCAGCCGTTTCAGAGATTAGTCGGAACAAACAGACTGTAACAGGGAAACTGTAATTTTGCTATATGTACCGTGTCTACATACATATGCATTTAGTAAAAATCGGTTATTTTAATATTACAAACAGACTCTTCAATTTTATTTATTTGTATAGATTTGTAGGATAATAGGAGATAGGTACGGTACTGACAGTATAAATAATTGATAAAAAACTCTGTGTATTTGCGAGCTAGCTAACGCGGAATATTTACCTGACCTGACCTGACCTGAGATAGGCATACTTGCGGCGCTTGAGGAACTCCTGCTGAGCAGCAGCGGCGCCGGTCGTCACCGATGTGTAAGGATGGTTAGTTAATTCCTCACTTACAAGTAATAGGGCCGTATGTATACTGTTTATTACCCTTAAAATAATAACAATACACAACCTTTTTGCAGCTTAAATAAAATAATACTTAAGTAGGTACGTTCATATTTATATTCGTTATTTGGTTATATTGATGTGGACAGCCCTGATTCCATACGGCTTAAGCAAATCCCCCATAGAATGTAACGCCATGACTCCCCATAATAAGTCGGATAATAACTTGTGCAAAAATTAGGTCACCCACATAGTAACAGTACGTATGGGGCCCATTGGCAAATTTACTTTTTTCCACCGAAATTTGTTCACGCATTTGTTACAAACCCTTTTGAACGAGGAGAAAAATTATTTTGATAATTATAGGAGCGTTTCCGTTTTAATGTTGATTAAATTAACAAGTCAGTAAATACACTTTTTTGTTAATACAAATGTGTACCTAAAAGTATTTAGGAATATAATTGTATCAAAGGTCGTTTAATAGTGAAGAATATGAGGTATCTATTATTCAAAATTAAACGACATTTGACATATATTCCTAAATAACACATTTTTCTGATAGTCTTTACAAAACATAAACTTACAAGGTGTTTAGATTTTTCTGATGAGAAGTATATTTAAAAAAATATATATAATGTAGGTACGGCGATGTACCTATAAAGAGATTGATATTGTTGATCAAGCGAAGGAGGTTTGTACCAAGTCTAAACAAAACTGGCGCTCTATTTACTCTACCTGTCCTGTGAGGAACCCTGCGGGATGAAATGTATCTATATATGGATAAGTTTTTTTTTTAACATTTAGGTATTTCACTCCTCGCCACAATAACTTTTCATAATTATTAAAATGTAGGTACCTACTATAGTCTGTTTAAGTTTACGTATTACATTTAAATTTGAATAAATTAATACGAAAGTAGTGTTTCTGGACTTTAAAAACGTTCTACCTTCAGGTTAGAAAACAAAACTCAGTGAAAATATGATATTTGGTCTGTTGCAAGTTTTTGTGAAGAATAGGTATTTGATCTAATAACACCAACATATTTTTCTACCTATATAGAGACACGTTAATATTAAGTAATAAAATATTTGACGGAGTAATTAAGTACTACATATCATCACGCAGAGTCCCTAACAGGGTAGGCAGAGAGTGTAGAGCACCAGTTCTCTCTAGACTTACATATCGCTTTCTTACATTAAATAATAATATAATCTATTAATATATCCTCACGCCTTCCCACAAAGGTCCCCAAAGGGCAAACGCAGGCAGAGGTGTAATTAGTAGTACCCACACACCCACTTTCCGATATATTTTAGGTGCCAACGTAACAGATGGCGAGTCCATCGCCGTAATGCAGTACCGTATGCAGGTTTCCTCACGATGTTTTCCTATCGTAAAGCTCGCGGTGTGACTAAATACTGTACTTAAGTTCATAAAAACGTATTGGTACAGTCTAGATTCGAACTTGCGATCTTTGGTAATTATATTTTACTGGTATCCACTCTTTATAGTCATATTTTCAGTTACAGGAATTGCTTTCAAATGTTCTGGGGTGAATTACCAAGCCAAACATTAAGCATTTTAATTATGAATTTATGTATCTCCAATAAAGGATATAAGAAAAGTATACCATTATTGTACGATTCCATAAGGTATTATATATTACTAGCTTATGCCCGCGGCTTCGCCCGCGTGGAGTTCGAAAAAGTAGCTATGGAGATTTTCCTGCTAGAATCGGTAATAAATAATCGGTAAAAAAAGTAGCCTATGTCCTATTCCTTGGCTAAGCTAGCTAAGAACATTTCAACTTTCAGCCAACTCGGTCCAGCCGTTTGGCCGTGAAAGAACCGCAAACATTCAAACTTACAAACTTTCACATTTATAATATTAGTAATATTATATGAAAGCCTTATATCCACATTAGGAATATATTTTAGTAGAAAAACATTACGAGCTGTCATAACAACTGCATGCACGTCATGCTTACGCCAATTTATATCATTGTTGTGTGACTTAAGCGTTCCAGACTACTTTAGTTTTGCCAAATTTGGCATAATAATAGCGTAGAGTAGTGAATCTTATATAGTTTAATGCTAAACGTTATATTTATGATGGCACACAAATGGAACAAAATAAACGTATTTATTTACATTTTATAAATTTAAGACTGAATTCGAAGAAACTAGTAAAGATTTTCAAAATTTGTTATCATTAATGGTGAATAAAGTAGGATTCCAGTATGAATATTCCCCCCTATGGTCTGAAAATGGGTATGTGATTAAAATTCTACTTGTTTATAAAATATTAGGGAATTAAACCCACAAATATTATCCTTGTACGTAACCGTTAAGCTGTATTTACCTTAACTTGCTAACAAAGCAAAATTGGTTCTGCTTTTGCTTACATTCTGTACTCTCTGACTGACACTTCAACTGCCTGAATCAGTTTCTTTATTGCTGCAAAATATACATTTAAATATTGGATATACCAATTAACATATTAAAGGGAAAGTAAAAGAGTAGTGTAAGACTTTTCATCTGTGCCCTAATAACAAGAATACATTGCTCAATCTCAAATTGTCAATGTATACTAATATACACTCCGCCTACCCTGTAAGGGACTCGGCGTAATGATATGTATGAATGTACTAATATCATAAATGTCCATGATGTTTTGTCTTTCATTAATTGATTCATCTCATATTTATAAATTAATAAAAGGTTTACAGAGGTGTATAGGTAGTACCCACACAACCACTTTCTGCTTGGGATATATATTAGCTGCCAATCTGTAAGATATCAAGTCTACTGCAGTTACTCAAGCGTGACTCTATACATATGCCTTTGAATTTCTTCTCGAACATGTGCGAATTCTTCTGATGTTTTCTTTCACTGTAAAGCTCATAGTGTGATTAATCACTGAACTTAACAAAAACTCATTGGCCAGCAATCTGTGTATTGCAGCCAACTACTCGAACAACTTTGCCACCACCACTGACTTAATGCACCTGAATAAGAATAGGTAGAGGAAGACTACCAGCTACCTAGTAACTAACACTCAAGGTTGGGAATGATTAATGTGGTTGAATGAAGCAGGTCTGAAAGTCTATGCCATCGCTGGGGGGGTCGTGCACGCATGCGAAAGCGAATCCCGTCAGTAGGAGTCTGACACTCCCCGTCGCTGTCATCCCATGGCGGCGGGCGTCCAATGCAGGATTTTCCCACGTTAAAAAATAAAATAAAAAAAAAGGTCTGAAAGTCTAGACAGAACTGGCATACTTTGTCCCTGCCTATCCTATGTATGTAAATATGGTTATTATATTTAATTGCTGTTTGATACTTGCAAATTTATGTGAGAATATATTCAGGCCTTTGTAAATTTATAACATTTTAGCCCCACTCTGTAGTTCCACCTGTATTCTACACTATCTGTTGGTAAAAAAAACATAAAAATCTATTATGTAGTTTATAATGGACAGAAAGATGCAACGGGGACTTTGTTTTATAATATAATGCGGGTGATAATTTACATTTATACTTTAATAGCTTGTATTGCTTAACATTTGTTTTAAAAATGCTTTTTTTTTGTACCTAAGTATAAAACATGGTGACATGTATATTTTGCTCTAATTACAAGGATTTTAGAAATCTTGGAACCTTGTTCTGATAGCCTTGACCTTATGTAACCAAAATCTGAATTAAGTATGTGGCTTATATATTTCCGCAATTTTACACATTCTATTCTATTTAAAATAAAATTGTGATGAATTGAAATTAATTATGATGTGTAATATTAAATACAAGAATAAAATTATATGGGGTCGAAATTCTAGCATTGCCATGGATTTTTATAGGTCCATGGCCATTTCATATAATCTGTGCCATTAAAGATACTATTTAAGATAAAAAAGCGGCACTTAATATCTCTATGTATTATCCTGTCTGTATGTATTAATCAAACATGTAAATCTTTGAACAAACACATTTCCCAACCGTTCAGGTTTATCATGTTAATAAGCAAAACACTACCTGCCACAAGTATTGTGATAAAGGAGTGTTTCCACTGTTATTATACAATAATAACAATGCCAATGCATTGGAAACATAAAATAATATATTTAATGCCTTACTCAGAATAAATTTTACGTATTTATGCGTATAATTACACTTTTATTATACAAAACAAACTGTACCCCGCAGTTTGTCAACGTTAAATTCTTATATACGATTACTGCTTCTCTCCCTTGGTTAGTATGGATAGTGCCATCCACGAAGACGCGCTCTATTATTCTTCAATAAAGTTAATAGTGTAAGTGTGCAACCTTCCACTTGCAATGTTTGGGCATTGTCGGTACACATTGATTACCTATGAGTGCACACGCACATCAATTAATAGTAGGGTTATTCTCCCCGCAACCACCTCGACCTGAAATTGGAGGGGCGCGTCTTCGTGGATGGCACTATCTATCTATATAATACATATAAACCTTCCTCTTAAATTACTCTATCTATTGATGAATACCGTCATAGAAATACGTCAGTATTAATGATCAAATTTATCTATAGTACATTCATACCTATTATCACGCCGAGTCCGCCACAGGCACAGGGTAGGTTTAGAGAGAGCGCCAGTTCTAGACTTACAGACTTGTTTTGCTTCGTTCACATTCATTACTTTACACGCTCGGTTTCAAATACCTACTCTTGTCGTTCACATTCATGGGTGTTGGGTGGATAAAAAAAGTATTTACTTAAATTACAGTCTATAATCAGAGTTACGATGGAATTGTCAGACCTGCATAAAAACAGTCTGTATCCATCGATCTGTCTATACTATAACTACCTGAAAATCAAAGATTACAATGTCTACTGCTAAAATAAATGACGTCCAACGTACCTAGAGCCCGCTATATCGCATCGCATGTAAAAATGGAACCGCGTCAACAAATAAGTGGGGGGTACATACCAACCGTGTGAGTGGGCAATCTAACTTGATAGCCGTGTTAGTTCGTGGTTCGTACAGTGAGAGGCGCGGGCGTCGAACGCTGACTTGCCGGCCTCGAAATACCAAAAGTCACCTTTGAACTCAATAATCAAACTTGATTCCTATATCAACAGCTTTAAGTTTACTTTTGTTTACTCACCTTCATGGTGTGTTAGCTCAGTGACCCCAGTTAAACCAGTGTTGTGAAAAATGAATGAAGATAATTCAGTTGCACAAGATATGAAAAGGCAAGCCGCAATGTTCTATAACACCACGGAAAGGTTTGTTTATAATATTCGCTGAGCAAACTGCGATTGTTTGAAACTTCCCAGCGGATGTCTTGTTACGTTCTTTAATGCGACAATGAATACAATGTTTTTCCGTGGCAAGAATGAAGTGCTCGAGATTCAGTTAAAAAAATAAAAACTTTTAAATCGCATTCAAAATTCAAACGCATAGGTTTAATAAGTTCGGCTACCATCACAAAGATTTGCGTTCTGTTAACTAGGTATGTCATGCGGCTGCCGAGTACCTATGCAATAGGTGACTAATTATACAGTACCTATTACATTAGTTTCTGATTTGTAAACTGGTCTGGGAAATAGCTGAACTAGCTCCTTATATAAACTTAGAATTTAATATTAGTTTCCTCGTCGGTTGTTGCTCAGAGATTGTATTCCATTTGCATGCATTTATTATTCAATCAAATATTTGCATTAGCACCGAAATCTTGAGATCATAATGTCATGACTCGTTTTTAAGTAGGAATGCAATGTTCATCGACCATGCATAGCCGTTGGATATCGGACACGTGGTCATCTGAATGTGCTATTCAGTGCATCGCGTTTGATTCCTAGAAATATCGAAACTTGTCCTATTACTTCATACAAGCTGCGTAAAATTGGATTTCATTTGTTGATTTCTCACATATGTGCTAAATCCAGCTAATCTCAAATTTCATTCAATTCCGTTGAGTAGTTTAGGTATGCGTCAAAAGGAACAAAAATTCGCATTTATTTGCATATCGCATCAGAAGGATCTGACATAAATCACAAATAACTAGCAACGTGTTTATGCTCTCTAAATTTTTGCCATCAAGTTTATATTTGTTTCAAATGGGTCATGATATGAAGACAATAATTTTCTTTGTTAGCGCCCCGGAGATGATTTTGTGACTTTCACCAATCAATTGTATTCAAATGCCAGCTGTAGCTTACATAATATCTGTCTGCATCAACACATTTCTTTAGGAAGGAATGCGTGTTTTACGGTGTATGTTACATTGCCTAGTGCACATATTCGGATTACAAACTTGATGTGCAAATAACTGTGTTAAACGTATAGTAACTTTATGTCTTCCCAAAAGAAGTCTAAAGGGAGGGAAAGGGAAGTAAAACCCATTAGTTTCACTGAAGATACATTATTTTATCTAAATAAATACCTGTTTAAATATCGTTTGAAATATACCTAAGTATGCGAGATCCCTAATTGTTACATTGCTAAGCGGAAATGTGAAAATAATTTACGGCTAGAAATTCACAATCATCCCCATTCACTTTGACATCCCAACAAACAACGCAATCACCAGATCTGTTATGCACAAATTCATAAATAAAACAATCCAGGTCTGGAATACACAAATACTCTGTGGTGAACCGAATGTTTTGTTGTGATAGGCGCGAAAATTAACGGAATAAATTTTACTATTTCCTTTTATTCGAATTTGTCAATGAACAAATGATACCTACATAAGAGATTATACACGTATTTTTATCTGCGGAATTCTGTTTTGTTTTCATCGGTAAACAGACAATTTACGCAATCCTTTCCTTACATATGTGGTCAATAGAATACCACGCACTTGAAGCTTTCGATTGAAAATGTGGACTCTATCTGTATCAAATTATCAATGGATAGTATTAGCTCGAAATTCACCTATTACATTAACGGTATTACATACTTATCATTATTAATGAGGCATTAACAGTGTCTTTGGTTTCAAGACAATGCCGATAATTAAATGGGGTATATAATGCAGCCAAATGGCTCTCGAGTAGTGGTATGTTCTTGCGGTAAGTCTTAGGCATTAGAAGCGCATATACCTATACTACGTCAACCACCACCAAACTAGCTAGGTATATGTACTTGTTCTTTACTAATATTCAATTATTAAATAAGATATGCGTATTGGCTTTTTAATTTAGTTTACGTTGCGTGTTTATATGACCATTGCTTATTATAATAGTGCACGTCAGTGGATACAATAGTAGTTTCAATCACGGAATTAATTGCTTGTGCATTCATGTATCTCATTATTTAAAATTATATATAAATAGTTGTTTCACAACGACCTTCACGTTTCCTGTTGTGATCATGGTCTCTGTACCGACTCAAATAAAAATATGTATGGAAATAACATAAATATACAAAATAAGTATCTCTTATCAATCGGTTATGTAAAACGCGGTAGTAAATTATTAAATAAAACTTGTTTGATCAGTAGGGTTCATGTAAGTTTATTTGGACTCAGCTTGGGCTTTGAAGGAGCATTACAGAGTTGATAAATCTTTTTCAGCTGTGTATGTGTTTCATTAATATCTTCGATAAATAATCTTTATTATCGAGTCTTCTAGCTTATCAAGTTTCTGATACAGAAGATGACATGGAATGTCGAACCAAAAGTTATTAAAGTATCCATATTTCGTTGTTTCGTTGCGGCGAACGAGGTTAGCTCAAATTTAATATTAAATCATATTTGTAAATATAATATTTATATGAATTTGTAGTTCTACAACTGTAGAATTATATAAGATCTTTGGAATACACGCATAACCCAACCAGCCCCGGATCTTCAATTTTTTTTAGGTGGGGCAAAAACTAAAAAGTGCCGCCCCCGCCCACTAACATTTTTTTTTACCTTTAGTGTGTGTTAACAGTGTCTGTTTACAATATTTGAAAAACCGCGTTTTAATAAATGCATTCTGCAGTCGCAGACCGCATCAAGAATGGGTATCTGAACTACTAGCCTGTCCACCGACAGATGTGTTTGAGAGTGTCGATGTTTGCTGGCAGTTCCTTAAGTCCAGCATGTTATGCGCCGCGAAAGAGGTTTGTGGCATTTCGAAAGAGCGGACAACCAAAAATTGCGATGGTTGGTGGGATGATGAAGTAAAGAAGAAGTTAAAAAGAAGAAGGATGCAAGGCAAGACATTTTAGCTATGTCCAGCTTAAGTGAAATTATGAAAGAAAAGACGAAAGAAAAATATCGCTTGCAAAAAATTCGCACGATAGAAATAATGCAGGAGCGTGAAAGGTTTCAAATGAATGTAGACGAAAAACTGGCACACAATTTCAAGGACAACGCAAAACTTTTTTGGAGGGAAGTTAAGAAGTCCAGAAGTTGTGTCACAGCTAGTAGCAGGATGAATGTGATTCTTTCTAAGGACAATGACATACTGACAGACAAAACAGACGTCCTCAGGCGATGGAGTGAATTTTACAAAGATATGTATGATGATGATGCGGCTGATCTACTCATAGATCTGCCTTCAACAGAATCTAGCGAGGATCCTTTAGCGGATAAAATAAGTATGGGAGAGATTGTAAGAGCGATCAGAAGTCTGAAATGTGGAAAAGCAGCGTGAAAGGATGAGATGACAGCTGAGATGATCAAGTACGGAGGACCAGTGGTCTGGGACGTCATCTACTTGCTATGTAACCTGTGCTGGGAAATGGGTGATGTTCCGGACAACTGGAGGCGAGCAGTCATTGTGCCTTTCTATAAAGGAAAGGGATCACGATTAGACTGCTCAAACTATAGAGCTATCAGCTTGGTCAGCTTAGCTACAAAGTGTACACGAAGATCCTGACGATCAGAATGCAAGAGCGATCAGATAGGTTTCTCTGGGAATCCTGCTGCTGCAGTCACTAGTTACCATAATGAAAGAAGAATGTGGATGAAAGGTGGCGGCTGCGCCTAAACGCTGGCAAGACTAAGGCTCTGGCATTCGAAAGAGATGAACAAGTGACCGAGTGAATTTGTATATCTAGGAAGCATGTTCACATGAGATGAAAAGTATGAAAAAGATATTGAAAGAAGGATAACTACCGGTAATAAGGTGAATGTGGCCCCATTCCGTGTCGCCGTGTCGGCGTTGATGGGCAGCAACAGTCTCAGCAAGAATGCCCGAGTTCCACAATGCGATATTGATGCCTACTTTATTGTATGGCGGCAAATCCTGGCAACAGTTGATATGCAGTCTCTTCGAAAAATGTGCGGAGTCACGATTTTAGATCGAATCCGCAATTAAGAGATCCGCAAATCAACTGGAGTGAATGAGGGTGTGATTGTAAAGATGAAGAAAAGCATGTTACGTTGGTTTGGACATATAGAATGGATGAGTGATGAAAGATTGACGAAACAGATATACAAGCAAAAGTGTGTGCAAGAAGAGACAGAGGAAGACCACGCTAACTAGCTCGATCAAATCGATCAGATGCTCAAGGACGGGATCGTCAAGAGTACTCGAAACCAACGAGCATGTATGAAGAGACTGATGAATGTGAGCGAAGCGAAAGAGGTATGCAAGTCTAGAGAGAACTGGCGCTCTATACTCTCTGCCTACCCCGTTAGGGACTTAGCGTGATGATTTATAGATGATGATTACACATACATTTATCAAAATATATTTTTTTAAACTCTATTTGTCTGTCTGTCTGTTTGTTCCGGGTAATGTCTGAAACGGCTGGACGTGTGAATTTGCCGCCCTCTGAATTTGCCGCCCGGGGCATAGGCCCCGGCTTGCCCCCCCCTAGATCCGGCCCTGAACCCAACCGATATTACGCAGACTGCCTAAACGATTTGCTCTCGAAGTCTAGTGAATAGGTACTTTGATAGAAATATTGCTAAAGCTGTGGGTAAATACTGCGCAGCAAAATTCAGTCAAATATGTATGTATAATGGCATACAATACACGTATAAAAATAATAGTTAAAAAAAATACACTTTTTATAGAAAATCCTTTTTAATTTTTTAGTGATTTTTTTAGCGATTATTTTAACGATTATTACGTAGCGTATTATCAAGTTTATCTCTCGAATCAGCATCAGCACCTTTGCTTAGCAGTGCAAAAATGAATATAAAAAATCGCTGATCCTGATTATCCTAGGATAGATAACGGTAGATAGGTAACGGTAACGGATAGGAAGGATAACGGGTCAAAATGTTTAAAATATTGAATTGTCATCGGTCCTTAATAAGTATGCCAAATTTCGAGTTAATCCGACGTTTTTAAGGGGGTTAAAATCATGTTCAAAGATTCCGTTACATACTAACATACAAACATACTAACATACATACGTCTCAAGCTAATAAAAGCGTATTAAAAATCTGCCTTTTCAATGGAACACCTATAAGTACGATCTCCCTATTTTGGCTAGCTTCATGTCTTAAATTTCCCTTAAATATCTGTAACTGCTTGCCATGGAATATGATCACACCCTATTATACCTAACTAAGAAATTCTTACCGACAGGAATAGGTAATCGGAATATTTGAAAACATTAGCAGGAATGTAAATCAAACCATAATAAGCTAAGTAGTTATCGTTGCAACCGGGTGTCCGAGTTGTAACGATAGTTGTAGCCAGTTATTGCAAAATAGCTGCTAGCTAACTTAAGAGCGTTGTTCCAAGACCCTCGGCGTGTCCTTCTTACGTAATTGTACCAATTACTTTTCCATCTAATTGTAATAGGATCAGGCTAACTATTTCTTGTGTCCCATAGAGCATTTATCTTGCCTTGCAACTGCAAATAGCTTCTTGGGTAAGATGATGTTTTTTTCATATATCAAAACAAGTACTATATAATGTATGCTAATGGTACCAAAACTCGTTGTGTCTGAAACGATTTGTTGTCATTTATTGATAACCCAATATGAACCTTAGTGTTTTTCGGTTGAAACGAATTCTCTTGTTCGTTTAAAACGGGCTAGCTGTTCCCCGCAGGTCCATCCGCTTAAAAATCGATTTCATTAGAATAATGTTATCTATATTTATTTTCGGAACAAAACAGTTCCACTAAATTCCGTTCAACCGTTCTGGCGTGATTGCGTAACTAACATCCATAAATGTGTACATACTCACAACATTTTATAATATTAA
>JACCPG010011350.1:0-14575 GCA_016069955.1 Drepana arcuata
TGAAACGTTGATGGATTATACCTAGGATTAGGGCATAGGCTAAATTTTAATCCCTAAAAATACATAAGCTACTTTCCCGGACTCCACGCGGGCGAAGCCGCGGGCAAAATCTAGTATAGATATATACACATACGTATTTAGATTTGCTTCTCAAACGTATGCAGGTTTCCTCTCCATGTTTTACTTCACCGTAAAGCTCGTGGTGTGACTAATCACTATACTTTATGGTACAAGATTTTACAATCTGTGTTGAAGGCGGACTACTCCAACCATTCGGAAACCACGGCTTTTAAAAATGGCTCTTGAGTTTATTGAACCGTTTTTTCAATTTATATCACTACAAATCAGTGTCTTGTTACACTTCTGCCTACCCCTTCGGGGACTCTTATTGAGGGACGCGAAGATGCATTTAATACGAAATAACACATAATAAAATAAAATCGTTTTATTTACAATATCTTGCAAAATTTAACTAACTAAAACTAAGAAAAATATTTATTGCACTAATTGTCAAGCATCACACGACAAAGTCAACACTATATCATCCATAAATTTAAGATTATCACAGTTTTTTACCATTAATTCTATTGAGTTTACTTCTCTGTAATTTGTCGAAGAACAACAAACCTGCTGCCTTCTCTATTGTCTCTGGTGGTACCTGAAATTGTAACATTTTATTTACTTATCAAAAATGATCATTAGGATTTTTTTGCTTATACATATTATGTCATCATAAGTGCTTAAAAGGACATAATTTTCACCTAGAAAAAGATCTGAGACAGTCCCCTAGTAACAACCAACCTACTAAATAATATTTTAATATTATTAAATATGGTTTTAGTAGCACCTACACACCCACTTTCCGGAGACATATCTTAGGTGCCAACGTGATAGATGGACTCGCCATTGCTGTTACTTCAAGCACGACTATACATACGACTTTGAATTGCTTCTCAAACGTTTACAGGTTTCCTGACTATACAAGTTTCCATTTCCTTCACCGTAGTAAATGATGAAAAAAAAAGTACCATGAAATTAGAAAGGGGTGTTTCGTCTGGTATCTTTTGGTTGGGCATGACGTAGGCCTCCATGTCGAGCGAGCCATCGGGACCCTCGCCCACCACCACCTTGTAGAAGTGTGTTGGTACCGCCACTGTGTTGGCACCTATTACCTGGTACTTTATGTACCACTTGCCATCAGATTCTTTCCTGAAAACATTCCATAGCATGAGGAACAAGGATTAAGAACTGGGCTCTTGTCAGCGTTATGCAGTTCCTATTAGTCTCTGTACAGCGCTGTGCCTTTGATCTCCCCATATTCATATCAACGACGATAAAAACATAGCCGTGTGGCTAGGGTTGCCTGCAACACAAACATTGCTAGTTCGAACCCTAACTGTACTGTAATTACACCACAATCTTGAACGGTGAACTAAAGAATATTATAATTGTAATATTATGTGGATCTAAATAAAATAACTCTTGACATACCCATGTCAAGAGTTCTCGAATCTGGCGAGCATGAATAAAGAGACTGAATGCGGTTGAAGTGAAAGAGGTCTGCAAGTCTAGAGTGAACTAGCGTGCTACTCACTCTACCTACCCTGTCAGGGAGTAGACTTGATGATAATGTATAAATGTATAATTGTTAATAATGCCAATTACCTGGGTAGGTACAGTGGTCCCGTACAGCAATAAACGTTATTGTAGACTTTGGTCAATTTGCGGACATGCCTCTCTAGGTTGTTCCACGCATGTCTGTTGAAACCTTCTCCCACCTAAAAATTATATACACCTACATATAAGACTGGGATGCAAGATGTCGTGACGTAGTCCATAATAATAATGACTATAAATATAAATGTTTGATGCGATCCACCTGCGTAAAAATCGATTTCAATAGCATACCTTTATGTAGACAGACCTTTATTTTCGGAACAAATCAAAATGTGCAGCTAATTATCTATCTCTGTGCCAAATTTCATGCAAAGCCGTTCAGCCGGTCTGGCGTGATTTAGTAACAAACATTTATAATCACAAACTTTCGCATTTATAATATTAGTAGGATTTAAATGAATATGTAGTACGAAAGTAAGGACGAAGGGATCTGCTAAACAAACCCCGTCATCAGACTCTTCATACATGTTCGCTGATCTCGAGGAGACAAACTCCTGACGTTCCGGATGACGTTTGGGATTTTACATACCCACGTTTTGCGTATAATAAAATGGGCACCAATTTAGCGCCTTGCCCAGTTATAGCTACTCGTGTCTAAGTCTAGAGAAAACTGGCTCTGTACTGTCTCTGCCTTCACCGTAATTTTATATATGTATGTATGTATGAACTTAACTTACCTGTGGTGCCATATTGGTGAGGTAGAATGTCTGCTCAACGTGTTTCTGTGCCAGACGATGGTTACCTGCTGCCGCCATGTGGCCCCGGTCGAAGCCCGATCCCTTGTAGTCACTATTAAGCGATCTGGACACAGATAGACAGTTGTAAATCTGACAGACCACGTTTTTACCACACGACGACACGAGTTACCATAATAGGTTTAATAAAGTGGTCAAAAGTTGTCAAATCAACTTTTTGGTTCAACTACTATGTTATATGTGATTTTGAAGATTTAACTCACATACAGACTCTTTGATGTATTCCACATGCACTTGTAGAATCGTTACCACTTAATAGTAAAATAAAATAACATAAGTTATACTGTTCATAGTAGGACCTCTGTCTCAGAAATTTCACTTTCCAGTTGCCACCATTACCAAATATATTGAAAGTGGATGAAGCGAAAGAAGTATGTAAGGATTGTAGCAAGTGGAAAGAAGTGGTCTCTGCCTACCCCTACAGGAAAGAGGATATGTATGTATGTATGTATCTTTATCATTATTATAATATCTTCACACCTTCTCATAAGGGTCCCCATTAAGGCAAGTAGAGGAGTATAAGTAGTACTCACACACTCACATTCCACCTGAGATATATTTAAGGTAGTAGGTAGGTTTGCATGCGCCTACAGGCTATGGTAACCGCTTACCAATTGCAGTGGGGCCTTCATATTGGGCCTTATATGTGGTATAAAAATAACTATTACTATGTTCATTGTAATTTTACATGTCCACATTCTGTTTTAATGTGAATCTTTACATGAAAACCAGTGATAATTTTTATTTACTATGATAAATTAAATTACCTATATACAATATTTATTATGTATCACAGGCACATAAATGAGGTAAAAGGAGACCAGGTTCTTTATCAATACTTGCCTTGCGTGAAAAAGATAATAGAAGATAAAGAGAAACAAAAAATTTAAGTAAACAGACTCACCGAAAGAAGGGATGTATGCTCTCATCAGGCTTGAAGTCACATTTGCTCCGGTCCACCTGGTCATTCCTCATCACATGTTCTTTGGTAAGGTGCTCAAACACCCAGTGAGGCACGCGTGTGCGTCGGTCATACGATAATACGAAGTCTTCGTAAGACCTGATATTATCTAATCCTGGGAAACCATATTTCATTATTTGGGATATCTGAAATTAATATTGAAAATGTTTGAAAATATATTTATTAATTTCTATTACTATTGTTTTATACTTATACCCTATAGTAATCAATCCTATTGTAGGAATAAAAACATTTAAACCTTTACATTTTACTTTACTAATTGGAGTTCAATTGTCATTGTCTGGTTTATAGTGCAAACTCTGCTTAATTTGGTATTAGAAGAATTTGTATTAAATTGGCTAAACTTACTTATCTTTAAGCAAAGTGATGTTATAGAAAGTAAAACATATGTTCACGCCATCCCATAAGGGTCCCCGAAGGGGTAGGTGACAACATTAAGTAATAGTCTTAATTGAACATTAGTATAAATAATATTTATAAAATATAGTACCCTATCTTGTCCGCCTCTTTCGGTAAAAGGTGACGCTGCAGAGACTGTGGCAAAGATTGGAAGTCCCGGCATACTCTTCAGTGGGGTACCGTTCACATTGCTTCGTTCATTACTATTATGCGTGACTTGTCCTATATAATACCCGGTCAAACCCACTGTACTCAATTGAGCAAAATATACTAATCTTTTTCGAAACATTGCCTGACCAGTACGCTTAATTTAAATAGTTAAACAAGCAGTAAACAGTACTTAATACTTTAAGGTAATCCACGTATTGCCTAATGGTATACCCCTACTGAGATAGAGGTAAGGTATACAATACCCAGTATACAATAGTAGCCTTTGATTTGGGTAACCTACAAGATTAGTTAAAATTATTACCTAAAAATTATATGCCATGCCAAATTGACATTGTTGACAATCGGATCAGCTGGTCAACCACAGATAAATAACAGAATAGAATACTTATTTACTAGTGCTATTTCATTTAATTATAAGATTTTTTTTACTAGATTTTTGAAGTTCTCAGCTTCAAATTTAAAATCTATATCTGAATGTACATTTAAAAATAACATTAGATATATTCAATATATTCATAATATTTCAAGAAAAGTGACAATGGTCAATGACAAATGACTGACCGAACATGTCAATTTGAAATTGAGATGGGTTTAGGTTATTAATAAATAATAAATAGATCCTCAGTAACAATGACCAAATTGTTAATTAAATCAAACCACTTACTCTCAGCTATTTTACTTAGATGCTACAGCACAGCGCCAAAAACATTAACAAAAGTGCGTTTAAATAACAAGGATTATGAAAGTGATGACTACACGAACGTTACACCGAAAATATTATCTTATTTGGGACAGAATCTGCATTTGCAGAAGGATAATCCGCTATCGTTAGTGAGGCAAAGAATCGTGAAATACTTTTACTCTTCGTTCACACAGAGAGGTAACCCAACATTCAGTGTGTACGATAATATGTCCCCAATAGTCACGAGTAAGCAGAACTTTGACGATTTGTTGATTCCCCTCGACCATCCTAGTAGAGCGAAATCGGACTGCTATTACTTAAATAGGAATACCCTCCTGCGAGCACATATGACAGCACACCAAAGTGAACTGCTGAGAGCTGGGTTGGACAATTTTCTAATGATTGGTGATGTTTATAGAAGGGATGAAATAGATTCAACGCATTTTCCCATTTTTCATCAAGTGAGTATGACTTTTTTTATTAGCCAGACACCCATTGCTGGGTCTAGGCCTCACTCTTTTATGTCACATGTAATGTATTGTCTAAAGGATTTTTTTCCAGACTTTCACATGACAACTGAACCAAAATTGGTATATGCTAAGTGACAGTGACAAATATATAATTTTTATTTATTATTATAATAACCATATCCTTAAAATAGCTATGGACTCACCATCTGTTAGATTGGCACCTAAATATATCTGACAAATGAGGGTGTTGATCAGGGTTGTTTTCGGAAAGTGTGGAGATAGAAGTGTGTATATATATACATACATATCATACATATATATATATATATATATATATATATATATATATATATATATATATAGCCTTATAATATGTATGTATTATTATCTCTGAGAATTTCAGGTAGATGCAGTAAGATCACAGCGCAAAGAAGAACTATTTGCTGACAAACCTGATTTGGAAATATTTGAACCAATGTTTGATCCCAACAATCCACATGCATTCACCAACTCTATCTCTGACCCTATGAAGCAGAGCTGCCATACATTAGAAGCTACAAAAGTAATGGAAATGCAGTTGAAAAACCACCTAATTGGTTTGGTTCGGTCTTTGTTCGGAGATGCAATTAAATATAGATGGGTTGAAGCATATTTCCCATTCACCCATCCATCATGGGAACTTGAGATCTATTATGAAAATAATTGGATGGAGGTTCTAGGTTGTGGTATAGTGAGAAATGAAATATTGGCCAATGCGGGCCCCAATAATGCCATAGCGTATGCTTTTGGGCTGGGCCTAGAAAGGCTGGCAATGGCTTTGTTTAAAATTCCAGATATACGTCTCATGTGGAGCAAGGATTCAGGATTTCTGACACAGTTTCAGAACAAAGATCTGAATGCAAATATTATTTACAAGCCAGTTTCTATGTATCCTCAGTGTACAAATGATATCTCGTTCTGGTTACCGCCTCATCTGTCAGTTGATAGTTTTATGAGCAATGACTTCTATGACTTGGTGCGGGATGTTGGTGGGGATATAATAGAACAGGTTAGTCTCATTTAGTTTGTATGATAGGACCTGTTCAGTGCTATGTAAAGACCTATTACACAAATAGCATACTTATATCAATTAATATAATTAGATTCTATAGAACAGGTAATTCCCTATCATTTATATAATTTTCTCTTTCCTTAAAAACATAACAAGTCTAGAATATCCCAAAATTATATACTGTTCAACAATAACACTGTGCAGAGTAATTTATAATCCCATGATTTATATTTCCAGGTTAAATTAAAAGACAAGTTTGTCCACCCAAAGACAAAAAAACAAAGTCTATGCTACAGCATAGTCTACAGGCATCTGGAACGCACCCTCACTCAGGCCGAGGTCAACAAAGTTCACAAGGAGATAGAAAAGACCGCCATAGACACATTCAGTGTTGTCATCAGATAATTGTAAATGTGTGTAGCTTTATGCTACAAGTACGATAGCATTGCGTTGTCATTATATGTTTAGATGGAGCCACAGAAATCCTCTGCCTACGTCATTATTCGCGAATTACTAAGACGTGGGAAGTACAACAGTATGAGTATGGGGATGTCCAAGCTGGCATCTCGTAATGTATATGTATATCAATGTTATTATGAGATTTATTTTGTAATGCATGCAGAAATAAAGGCATAAGTGTAATGCGATAGAATTTGAGAAGAAATACCTCTGTACATACTGAGATTCATATAATTATTGTTTGTTGAATTGTTTTGTTTTTTATTTTGGTCTAATCTGAAGCTCTTGTTGAGTCCTGAATATATTTGAATCTGGCAGGCACCAGTTACCAGAGATAAAATTAATAATACTTACCGTAGCTACGAAACGGACTAAGAATCTGAAATGATTACAGCTCGAAGGAGATAGTTTTTTTATAAAAAAAAAAAAATTTTCGCTGCGAAATCCTCAGGATTGTGTCTTAAAACTTATAATAACTGTTCTAAACACTTATTTTTAATAGTAAACAGGATTTTTATTAATGTTTTTTCAAACACAATTATTTAAATGTTGTTTAAGATGCTTTCACACCGAACTTAAGAGAACAGGCAAAAATAACACAGGAGAAGGTATTTGTATGGTCTTATATTTAATCGTATATTTACATATAAATACACACATGGTATCCTTAATACTATTACAGTTAGACTGATGAGTATGCGCAATAATAAATAGATAACAGAATTGAAGTAGATCAATGCGAAAATAATCCGCTAGTAAAAGATATATTCACAGGTGGCAACAAGAAAATTTTATAAGGTTATCGCCATTTCCTCAATGTATTTGCGACTAGCCAATGCTGTATATAAAATTATACTGAATATTAATCTGGAATCATAAAACACAGTGTTATTATTTTTGTATATGACTCATAACCTGCACTCTCCCCTCCATATTTACACAAAGACAAAATAAAAATATCTTTATATACATAGGTACTTAATTCAAATAAGTTCTCATTGATAGTTTCTTAAGTCATACTTAAACCTACATGCACACAAACACACTTTGTGTGACATCGTTAATCTTATCATATTATGGTATCTCAGAAAAAAGAACAGTTGTCTCATATGAGTTGGGATGTTATAAATTTCATGACGATGCAATAAAACAAAATAGCTCAAATTTTAACCCAAATAATGATATTATTAAAATAACATATAGGTATATATATATATAGGTATATATATATGAGGCGTGAGGATATATATATATATATATATCCTCACGCCTTCCCACAAGGGTCCCCGAAGGGGTAGGCAGAGGTGTATAGGTAATACCCACACACCCACATTAAAATAATAGGAGTTTATTATAACCACAATAATACATGTTTCGAAGAACAATCACTCCGAAACATGGTTTGATGGGGGTTCTCAACTATCAATAGGATAACGTAGTCAGAATTTACATAAGTACCTGCAACTTTATTGCTTCAAATATAGTTTTAAAAAACATTTAGTTCGAATATTTTATTTTTTGTGACCTATTTATTACATATTTGACCAACTGTCCAAAGTTCTGAGGCATCCTGTATCAAAAAGAGAATTCGAAGACACCTTAAAATGTAACAATATTAATGTCTGCGAAATATAATCTAAGCAACGATTTGTAATAATATTATATTACCACATTTGTCAACGTTAAATTACAAATCCCCATGTCACCATTAGAACGAAATAGAAAATAACGATAATCACCTACCTACATATCACAGTCACGTATATAAATTGGGAAACACTTCATAATCGAATTGTTCTGCTACTGAATTAGCAAAGGAGTCTTAAACAGTAATTTTTGTCAGTAAGGTTAAAACAGCATGCTTATTTTAACCCGCACATTTTTAATAATTCTTGTAGCTTTCCGGGAACTTTGCTACTTAATCGAACATGGCGAGACCAAAACGCCTCTATCCAGTATGGTTTGCGAGCTATGGAGTTGGCCAGGCCTCCGAACCGGGGCTTAAGGGTATAAGAGACTCTTGGTGGTAAGCAGATACCGCCGCTTATTGATGCTTGCAACACCACAGGGCATATACCCTCTAGTCTTTTCATACCCTTGTTGTAGATTTCCATAAGGTTAACATTAGGTAGAAAATGGTAACTATACTAATAGCGTGAATGTTAATTTTACATAAACTATATGAAAAAAAATCTTTTTTTAATTCATTAATACCTACTGTACTATTAGAAAACAAATATTGAACAATAGTTTTCCATAAATTACAAGAGACATTGACAGTAAACTAACACAGCATTTTAAAAACTGACAAAATACTTTAAACACCTAATATACAATCCTCGTTTGCGCTTTCAGTATAACAATGATCTGATAAGATTGACAGTCTTCGATTTCGGCATTCTGTTTCGTCATCCATGTGGCTCGTCTCGTCAGTCGTCCCTGCAACTGGCGTTGGTTTGTCTAATGTATCGTTACGTTCTAATAAACCTTCAGATGTCGTCGCAACTGGATAAATCCATTTGCGACACCAATCCTTACGCATCGCCTTTTTAGAAAGAGGCTCGTCATCTGAAGAATCCGATATGAGTTCAGATGGATTCAAAGACTCACTGAACACTTGTAAGCATTCTTTAAGCTCATCAGAGTCGGATAAGTCTATTGGTGCTTCGACTACTAACTTTTGTTTTCTCCTATCTTTTCGTTTTCTTTGCGTTCTATTAGCTATTATGGTCCTGTCCTGATCCCTGGTGCCCGTAGCTAAAGCATCCTGCCGGAGTAAGCTTTTCTGAGCCGATTTAAAAAGTTTCAGAGGTTGAACATTGTTTTTCTTTTTCAATTGTGATTTACTGATGTTCTTAGCTAATACTCTGTTTAAATGATCCAGTTTTGAAACATTTGGTTCTTCTAAGCAAACGTCTTCAGTTAGATCGATAACATCTTTCGATAATGGCGCGACAGGAGCGAACTTGGTGGCGACAGGCGGCAGTTGTTTTTTTATGCATACATTAATCGGTACCATTATTTTTGTATCCAAATCTAATTTGAAAAATAATCCACGCATTTCGTATGCATATTTTAATTCGGAAAAGTAAGAAATAGGATTAAGTTCGTGTATTAACGAAGATGTAGTCGTCGCGTCGGGGCCTTGGACTAAAGTTCCTGCGTCACCAATAGGAATTGCGTTCTGGCCATGGTCTGCGGCTTCTAATGTTCTATCTTGACCAGTAGAGATAGTATCCTCATCTGTGATTCCGGACATTTCCATTAAATATGATAAGATTGTTTTCTTACTGGATGTCGCAACCACTTCAGTTTTACTGTCTTTGTTAACAATAGCGTCACTTTCTGTATTAGGTTGTGTTTTCATCTGTGATAATGAGTCTGCAAAGCTTGAGCTGTCGCCTACAATATTAACAGGTTCTTCTTGCATATTTGTGTCTGCGTCATTCTCTTGAATTTTAAGTGAAGTGGCCATAGCAGATGTGGAAATATGTGCATTAAGTGATTGTTGAACTTGTTCAAAATCAACTTTAGGCTCTCCCACAGTATTCATATCGAATATTTTATCATTGGTAAGTAGAGTCTGACCCTCACCATTTACAACATTTCCTGTTACTGCCTGGGGCGCAAACAAATTGTCTCCTTTGACAGGCATTAGAGATTTGGAGGTTGTACTGTTTTCATCGTCAGATATCGTGACCAAATCATCTTCATTCTGCTTCGTGTTCATGTTTAATTGTTTCTGGACGGCGAATAAAAGTTTCGGTAATGACGCGATCTCCTCAGGAGTTAACTGCGTTCCCGGAGTAACGGATATTACAAATTCACCGTTAGACTGCAATGTCAATTTAACCCCATTGGGGAACTTTGGTAGTGTCCCATCTTTTTGTTCAGTTAATGTTTTTTTTCTAGGTAATTTCACCGTTGTTAATAATATTTTATTTTTACCCAAATATACGGCTTTTTCTTCCACACGTTCACCCGTTTTAATATTTGTAGTTGTTAGTATTTTGCGCGGTTTCGGCAGTAGTCGGGGCTTTAATGTTGACACTTGAGGTGTTGCTTTTGAACCATCTATAACTATGTGTCTTTGTGGACTAGCTTCGACACTAGCTTCTGGCACTGCCGGAATTATTTTCGTATAACGTTGAATGCATTTATTTATAGGCTTGGCATTATGAACTGCGGCTTCTGTCATTTGTTCTATGGGAACACAGACGAACTTCTTCGCTGGTGCTTTAGTTGGTTCTACTTCATTCTGATTTAAGTGTGTGTCTTCAGGTGAATTATTAATTGTTATTTCACCCTGCACATCCATAACATTCGTATTTTGTCCAGTTGTTACCCTTATTTCTCCTCTGACTGTATCTATATGTATGTGTCCTGCTTTGGGAATATTTTCAGAGCTAACATCATCAAGCTTCTCAGTTGCTTCGAATGGCACTTCTTCGTGAGTCACTAGCTTTTCACACTGCAGCTCTTGTTCTTCAGTATCGTTCGTTATCGTGGGATTGGTCGTCGAGACACCAACTTCCTTCGTTTGACTCGCCACACTCTCAATTGATTCACAGGCTTTAACGATAGTCCCGTCTCTGCTGTCAGCTTGAGGGTCTTGGCATATCAAATAATTAATACAACAGCAAGCACATTTCTTAGGGGGACACGGATGCTTTGACATTCTATTATATTTCCAATGGCGATTAGAATATTTCGCACGGGCCCAACAGCAATATTTATTATTCCTGTATCGTTGGACATTTAATGCGTGATTAATTCGTATTTTAGGCCTCTTTGGATTTTCACAAAGAGTTTCTTCACCAGCTTTTTTAGCTTTTAGCTTATCGTCCTCATTGGCCTTCACTACCGGTTGTTGAGCGGTTTCGGGAGTTTTTGTATTTTTATAATTTATAACATCGTAAGCTAAATTTCCCCTCAAAGCTTTCAGGCCAATCCTCCGTAGCTTTTTCGAACCAAGTCGATCAATATTTGGTCCGTTCGCTAAAACGTTGAGCATTTTGACCAGTGAATCCATAGTCAGAAGAGTATCATCGTGATGAGGGACCTTAGGTTGTGGTTTCTGGAGCCACGTCAGCGGTACGAATTGGACGGATGGACGATGAGGTACTCGTGCTTTGGTTTTTGGACCTGTAGTTTCTTTGAAATCCTTTTCCTTAGGCTCAATAGATACATCAGCTGTCTGCCTTTTGGTTGCAGATTTTTTGAATTCATGTTCTGTGGCATTTATTTCTTCAATAGTGTTCCTAAGTTTAACAGCAGTCATACTTTCTGTTGAATAGTCTTCATTTGTAGTGGGTACATGCAACTCATTCTTAATATCTTCAGACAAAATTGTTGAAGTTTGTTCATCATCCATACAGTTCTCATTATGATGATCACGTGAATTCGGGCCAGGACTAGGCGAACTTACAAATGGGATATCTGCAATTGTCTGATTATTGACGTTTTCGAAATCGTTTTGGACTCTAATGGGAGTGACCTCGGCCGTAAGCAATTTTTGGTTGATGCGTCTAACTTCCGTGATATCAGGTAGGTTAACTTTCTTCCTCTCCCGAGGAGCCTCGTCACCGTCAGTCGTTTCTTCAAACGTATTGTTTGTTGTGGTTATAGGGTTTCTCGCAGTGCAGTCAATCAAACTTTGAACGGACATCGTCAAAGGTAATATACTTGATTTTATTTTATGTTCGCTAGCAGCCCCTTGACTACTCGCCACAAATGTATCTGCCTCATTCTTTTTTAGATATAAAACACCGTCTATCAGTTTTGATTCGAAGGACTTGTCAACGTCAATAGTCATTGGCAAGCAGCACTTCAACAGTTGGCAATTATCCGCGGATTTGAAGAAGCCATAGTTCAATCTTTTCAATCTCGTGTTAAAATCTGGATTTTTACACAGTTGTATCGGATTGTAGCTACGATTTCGCGGTTTTTGTAATAAATTGCTCGACAGTTCCACCCTTTGGGACTCGGCTACTTCATCGTCTGATTCTTCGGATTCTGAATCAACTTTCACATTAGCACCATCCAGACCGTCCGGTACAATTGTCTCGTCATTTGTTTGAGGAATCATCTTCGTATTGGCATTCGTTGTATGGAAAGGCACACATTCTGCTTCTATGCAATCCATTACATCCTTTGAGCTCACTTGATAATTACTATCTATTTTCACATCTTTAAGTATACTAACATTGTCCAATTTTCTAACCATGATCACAGGGTTCATTAGAAGTTTCAAATCAAACTTTGGTATATCTTCGTTTATGTCCTTTAGTTCCATTTCTATTTTGCTCGCGCTCGCTGGTTCATCTGAAATATCAACAATGTATATATTTTTTATCAACAGACACATCTTTACCATTAACTGACAAAAAATACTTCGAACGACCTATTTTCCAATTGCTCAATATTATAATTATTATAATATTGAGCTTATAAATACTCTTAACTACTCTTATAGATAATATAAGAGAAGTCACGACGTAAAGCCACTTGTAATTGTGTAATTCATCTTGTGTTAGACATAGTTGTATTTTATTGGTGTAAATATTCTTAATAACTTTCTTAGTGGCTTTACATAAGTAGATAACCCTAAATACTGTTTTCTTTATACCACTAAGGGTGCTAACAAGCTTGCAGTCCGTGTAATGGTAAGCGGCTACTATGGAGACACCAGTGGCAGAACTTTATGGTTCCAAAATATAGGGACAAGTACCGCGTCGAGGGTTTGAGGGGCAAATATGAAATATTTATAAATAGGATGAGTGAAGAAAGATTGACGAAACATATACAAAGCAAAAGTGTGTGCAAGAGGCAGAGGAAGGCCACGTTCCAACTACCTGGATCAGATCGATCTGACGCTCAGGACGTCTAGAGTACTTGTAACTGACGAGCATGTATGAACTGACTGATGAATGTGGACAAAGCGAAAGAGGTATGTAAGCCTAGAGAACTGGCGCTCTATACTCTCTACCTACCCCGTTAGGGACTCGGCGTGATGATATGATAATTTTAAGTTCAAATGTTATCATAATTTTAAGTAAATTTAATTATTTGAAGTATGTATTAATTTAAGGAATAAGAAAATTATTGTGTTGCTACGCCCATCAGGGTATATTGTCAGTTTATAAAAATTGTAAGCTGTTGCAAAATATTAAATAAATAAATAAATCATACACAAAAGAGGCACCCTCGGGCCATACGCAATTTTATTATTACGTGTATGCAAGCCAAGCAGTAAATCTGCGCGAGCATCGAACTGCGACTAGATATGTATACTTATAAGTTCTCACTAGTATCTCGCTTACCATAACATCCTTCGTCCGCATCCAACACAATGCCATCATCAACAAACTCAATACCGTCGCCTACGAATCCCAGATCCATTTGTACAATGCCAAATGTATCCAACCCTTGTATTTCTGCTGCTGGTGCGTCATCGCTTATTCGTATTATATCATCCTCGACACATTCCATATCTATGCTTTCATTTGACATGTCTTCATTTTGAGAAACTCTTTCGATCTGATTCGCATCGTCAATGTCACAGTTTCCTTCGAATGAGACGTCTTTATCAGAATCTTCTAGAATACTGACTGTTTTACGACGTGTTGGATTGTCATTTGTTCTGATTGTGTCATCATCAGATGAGATGTCAATTGCTATATCACTTTCCTGCGTGCTTGTGATCAGGGGAGTGTCATCACCCGTCAAACTAACCACGTCAGGGGCTTCAGTTTTGACATCCATACTTTTACTGGGTGTTTCGGCCGCGTTATCAGGAGCATTGATAACACTACTTACGCTCTCATTTGCTTCGATTTTAGTCACAAGTTTTTCTTCACAAGAACTGTGTTTTGAAAACGAATCTATACATGATAGAGTTTCGTCATTTATTTCAACATTGCCGAAAAC
>JACCPG010011353.1:0-12086 GCA_016069955.1 Drepana arcuata
CTGACCTTGGCGCTGCTGCGCTGGCGTTTCCACCAATACACCGCCGTGAGGATCGACAATACGGCGAACAGCAGCAGTTGCCATTCCAGTCCCAAGGGCGGGACCAGGAACTTGATCACGCCGACTGCGGCTGCTGCGATGCCCATCCACAGCAGGTAGCCACCAGCGCCGAACACTTCGAGTATCAACAGCACGGTGCCGAGCGCCAGCCAATCCCAGAATGACAAATTCAGCAGGAAATCCCACATGGCGATGGCCTCAGCCTTTCTTGCTGTCGAACGTTGCCTTGACGATCTCACCGATACCGCCGACCGCGCCGATTACTTGGCTGGCTTCCAGCGGCATCAGGATGACCTTGCTGTTGTTGGCCGAAGCCAGCTTGCCCAGGGCGTCGATGTATTTTTGCGCGACGAAGTAGTTGACCGCCTGCACGTTGCCCGATGCGATCGCCTCCGACACCACCTGGGTGGCGCGCGCTTCGGCTTCGGCCTGGCGCTCGCGGGCCTCGGACTCAAGGAAGGCCGCCTGACGGCTACCTTCGGCTTCGAGGATCTGCGCCTGCTTCTTGCCTTCGGCGGTCAGGATCGCCGATGCCCGCAGGCCTTCGGCCTCGAGGATTTGTGCACGCTTGATCCGCTCGGCTTTCATCTGGCCGGACATGGCAGCCATCAGGTCGGCGGGCGGGCTGATGTCCTTGATCTCGATACGGGTGATCTTGATACCCCAGGGGGCGGTGGCTTCATCCACGGTTTTCAGCAGTTTTTCGTTGATGCCGTCACGCTGGCTGAGCATCGCATCCAGCTCCATCGAGCCGAGCACCGTACGGATATTGGTTTGCAGCAGGTTGCGGATGGCGTGCTCGAGGTTGTTGACCTCGTAGGCGGCCTGGGCGGTATTGACCACCTGGAAGAAGCACACGGCGTCGATCTGCACGGTGGCGTTGTCGGCGGTGATCACTTCCTGCGGCGGGATATCCAGCACGCTTTCCATCACGTTGATCTTGCGACCGATGCGGTCCATGACCGGGATGATGATGTTCAGGCCGGGCTTGAGGGTGTTGGTGTAGCGGCCGAAGCGCTCGACCGTCCACTGGTAGCCCTGGGGCACTACCTTGAAACCCATGAAGAGGATGGCGACGGCCAACCCCACGAAAAGAAGCAGTACGGTTCCGATCTGCATAGCGATTCCTTATCTAAGAATGTCAGTAAAACGACAGTCGGCCGATTGTAACGGGGTTGTCACCGATAAAGACGCTTTCACCGCGCAACCAGCAAAGGATTTGTTACCGAATCCCCAGGCGTTACCCGTAATACCTCCGCTAGCGAGGTGAGCCCCGCCTTTACCTTGTGCATGCCGGCCATGCGCAAGCTGCACATGCCCTGGGCAATGGCCGCCTGACGCAGGGCGTGCACATCGGCGCCGGGCGTGATCAGGGCCTTGAGGTTTTCAGTCATGACCATCACCTCGTAGACCCCGGCACGGCCGCGGTAGCCGCTGTGCCGGCACTCCACACAACCGCTGGCCTCGTGGGTGTCACCCATGGCGCGCTTGCAGTGAGGGCATAACAGGCGCACCAGGCGCTGCGCCATGACGCCCAGTAGCGTCGCCTTGATCAAATAATGAGCAATTCCAAGCTCCTGCAGGCGGCTGATGGCACCCGGTGCATCGTTGGTATGCAAAGTCGACAGCACGAGATGTCCGGTCAGCGCAGCCTGGATCGCCATTTCTGCGGTTTCCTGGTCGCGAATCTCGCCGATCATGATGATGTCCGGGTCCTGGCGCAGCAGGGCGCGGATGCCGCTGGCGAAGGTCAGTCCGATGCTGTGTTGCACCTGCATCTGGTTGAACGAAGGCTCAACCATCTCGATCGGGTCTTCCACGGTGCACAGGTTGACCTCGCGGGTCGCCAGTTGCTTGAGCGTGGTGTAAAGGGTGCTGGTCTTGCCTGAGCCGGTCGGTCCGGTCACCAGGATGATGCCATTGGCCTGGCGGGTCATGGCCTGCCAGCGTTGCTGGTCGTCGCTGGAAAGGCCCAATTGGTCAAAATCCCTGAGCAGCACCTGCGGGTCGAAAATCCGCATCACCAGTTTCTCGCCAAACGCGGTGGGCAAGGTCGAGAGGCGCAGCTCAACTTCCGCACCTGTCGGGCTCTTGGTCTTGATCCGACCGTCCTGGGGTTTGCGTTTGTCCGCGACGTTCATGCGGCCCAGGCTTTTCAAGCGGCTGACCACCGCCATCGTGACCTGGGGCGGAAACTGATAAACGTCGTGCAACAGCCCGTCGATGCGAAAGCGCACCCGGCCCTGGTCGCGGCACGGTTCGACATGGATATCACTGGCCCGTTGGCCGAATGCGTACTGCAACAGCCAGTCGACGATATTGACGATATGCGCGTCATTGGCATCTGCCTCCTGGTCACTGGCACCGAGGTTGAGCAGGTCTGCAGTGCCGGGCGTCGCGACCTTTTGCTCTGCGCCACTGACGGACTTCGCCAACCGATAAAACTCGCCGATGCAGCGTTGGATCTCTTGCGGGTTGGCCACCCTGCGCTGGATCGAGCGCTTGAGCACTTGGGCAAGTCCGGCTTCCCAGCTGGTGATATAGGGCTGGGCGCTGGCGACCGTGACGGTCTGCGCATCCACCGCGACCGCCAGGATGGTGTGGCGTTGGGCGAAGGCGTAGGACATCAGCGGCACAATCGTCGCCACGTCGATCTTCAGCGGGTCAATGCGCAGATACGCTTGGCCGACATGCTCGGCCAGCCACTGGGTCAGGGTTTCCAGGCAGGGGCCTTCGGCAGCGATACATTCCAGTGGATGCCGGCTGTGACTGGCCGGCAGGGTCGACAACCGTTGCGCCACCTCGGGTGTGACCAGCCCATCGTCGACCAATGCCGGCAGCAGTTGATGCAGTTCCAATCGACGGTCAAGGGGCATGCGGGTTTCCTGGCTGGCAGCGGATGTAAGCTACACGCTAGCCAGCGCCTGGATATCTTCCTCCCCGCGTGTATTGCAGCCTTTTACCGAATCGCTGCCACCAGCGCCTGAGCCCCTACGCAGTCGGCTTGGTCCACGTGCAGCGAGCACACGCTGATCAGGTTTCGAATCTTTTCACCGATCACTTGGGCGCGGTGCCAGCTCAGGCCATCCATCACGATTTCGATGTACAGCAGGTCTGCCTCGCGGTTCACCGACACCTGCGCGGGGGTGAGGAACTGCAGGGCGAAATAGTTGAGTACCCGGCACACCACATCGGGTTCAGCCTCGGCGACGATCTGATAATGCGCCTGGCAATGGGCGCTGCTGACGGCCCATGCATCGACGCGGGTGGCAGGGTGGGTGGTTTCGACGGCGTGCATGCTGACTCTCCAGATTCGACTGGAGAAATTTTTACATTCGCCACCGGAGATTTCTTATCTAAGATGGGCGCAATTGACGATTAATAAACTCAATCAATTCAAGATAAGCATCAGAACAGGTATTTTTATGCACAGCGAATTGGACGCCTACGACCGCCGCATCCTGGCCCTGCTGCAAGAGGATGCCTCGCTTTCCAGCGCGCAGATCGCCGAGCAGGTCGGCCTGTCCCAGTCGCCGTGCTGGCGGCGTATCCAGCGGCTCAAGGAGGAGGGCGTGATCCGTGGCCAGGTCACCCTGCTGGATCGCAAGAAGATCGGCCTCAACACGCAGATTTTCGCCGAGATCAAACTCAACGCCCACGGGCGGTCCAACTTCACGGAGTTCACCGAGGCGATTCGCGGGTTTCCGGAAGTGCTGGAGTGCTATGTGCTGATGGGGGCGGTGGATTTTCTGTTGCGCATCGTGACGGCGGATATTGAGGCGTACGAGCGGTTTTTCTTCGAAAAACTGTCGATGGTGCCGGGGATCCAGGAGGTCAACTCGATCGTCGCGTTATCCGAGATCAAGTCGACCACCAGCCTGCCGGTCCTGCGCTGACCGAGCCGGCCGCATCGCGGCCAAGCCCGGCTCCCACAGGGGAATGCATGCCAATGCAGGCGCCGGCTTGCTGGCGATAGCGCTTACAGACGCAGCAGGGTCTTCCACGCGCGGTTCTGATACACCGCAATCGCCTGGTGCATGCGCGCATCCAGCGATTCATCGGTGATCGGCTGGTTGGCCAGTTGCACCAGCTTGTTCAGCTCACCGTACAGACGGTCCAGTTCCGGAATGTCCACCACCTGGCGGGCATGATGCAGCCAGGCCTGGATGCGTTCGATACGCGGCAGTTGCTCGGCGAGGTCTTCCGGTTGCTGCTGGTAGCGCGGCAGTTGCAGGGCGACGGCATCGTCGGCGAGCAGGCGCGGCAGCCAGTTGGTGATTTGCGCGGCGCCCTGGCGGTTGCCGCGCACATTGCGATCGGCCGTCCAGGCTCGCGCCAGCAGCCAGCGCGAAGCGTTCAGTGAGAACAGGCCCCAGCGCACGTCGTCCAACTCTTCGCTGAACTGCTCCGGCGCGGCTTTGCGAATGTCTTCATCGTCGTCACCGGCCTGCACCAGCGGGCGCCAGTCTTCCAGCAGGGCATCCAGTGCGCTGCGCAGTTCGCTGGTGGATTGACGCGGTGCGGCCTGGCCGAGGCTGCCGATCAGGGCACGCAGTTCGCCGAGGTTGTCGACCCAGTCCTGCAACAGGCGCCAGTGACCATTGAAACGGTATTGCTCGGCCAGGCGCTGGCTGCTGCCCAACAGGTGCCACATGATCGCGGCGAATGCGTCATCCAACGGCATTTCGGCGTGCAACTGCGGCGCTGGCAGGCTCAGGGAGTAGCTGCTGGCGTCGTACAGGCGGTAGCCGCGCTCGGCCTTGCTGATGTCGCACGGCATCAGTGCGAGGGTGGCGGCCAACTCGGCGGCCAGTTCCAGCAGGGCCGCCGGTTCGCCTTCGCGCAGTTCCAGTTCCAGCTCGCAGATTTCTTCTTTCTGCTTGCCGACCACCACGTGGCCGAGGTCCAGGGCCGCTTCGATCACGACTTTGGCCTTGCCTCGGCCCCAGGCGATTTCGGCGCGCTCACGCACGAAGTCAGTGGTGAAGATTGGCTTGAGGGTCTTTTTATCCAGCTCGGCCAGTTGCTCGGGCCAGCAGTCGCCGTCGAGCTTCTTCACGTCGAGCTTGGCTTTGGGCAATTCCCAGTTGTACTCGTTACGTTCCGACAAACCGGCGACGCTCTGGCCACGGGTCTTGAGGGTCTGGATCACGTCGTCACCGTCCTTGCGCAGGCGCAGCGCGACCTTGGCCTGGGCCAGGTCGCGTTCGGGGGTGTCGAAGTACTGGTTCATCAACTCACGGCGTTCCCAGCCACTTTTGTTGCGTTTTTTCAGTAGCGGGTGCTCACGCAGCGCGGCGAGTGTTTCGCGGCTGACGCGGAGCTTGATTTCGGTTTCTTTCTGCATGGCCGGAAAATCCAGGATCGGGAGCGCAGCCGGGGAAAAGAGTGGCTGCCAAGGCCGTGCAGTGTACAGGACTGAGCCCGGCAACGCGCCGCAACGGTTTATTGTGTCGTGCAGATGGCTCTATAGTGGGGCTCATCCGGGAAGTTGAGAGGCCGCGCATGCCATTACCGTCCATGAAAGAGCAGTTCGCCGCGCTGATTGCCGCGCCTTCGGTCAGTTGTACCCAAGCGTCTCTCGACCAGACCAACCGACCGGTCATCGATTTGCTCGCCGGTTGGCTGGGCGACCTGGGTTTCGCCATCGACATCCAGCAGGTCAGCCCCGGCAAATTCAACCTGCTCGCCAGCTTCGGCAGTGGCCCCGGCGGCCTGGTGCTGGCCGGCCATAGCGATACCGTTCCGTATGACGCTGCGTTGTGGAAGACCGATCCGCTCAAGCTGACGGAAGTCGACGGCCGCTGGGTAGGACTGGGCAGCTGCGACATGAAGGGTTTTTTCGCGCTGGCGATTGAGGCCGTGTTGCCGTTGCTCGATCAGCCGTTCAAGCAGCCGTTGCTGATCCTGGCCACCTGTGATGAAGAAAGCTCCATGTCCGGCGCCCGCGCGCTGGCCGAGGCAGGTCGCCCGTTGGGCCGTGCGGCGGTGATCGGCGAGCCGACCGGCCTCAAGCCGATCCGCCTGCACAAAGGCGTGATGATGGAACGCATCGACATCCTCGGCCAAAGCGGCCATTCGTCGGATCCGAGCCTTGGCCACAGTGCCCTGGAGGCCATGCATGACGCCATCGGCGAACTGCGCGGCCTGCGCCTGGCCTGGCAGCGCGAGTACCGCAACCCGCAATTCAGCGTACCGCAGCCGACCATGAACTTCGGCTGCATTCATGGCGGCGACAACCCCAACCGTATCTGCGGCCAGTGCTCCCTGGAATTCGACCTGCGGCCATTGCCCGGCATGGACCCGCAGGTGCTGCGCGCCGCGATCCGGCAGAAGCTCGAACCCTTGGCCGAGCGCCACAAGGTCAAGATCGACTACGCGCCGTTGTTCCCTGAAGTGCCGCCGTTCGAGCAAGCCGAAGACGCCGAGTTGGTGCGGGTTGCGGAACGATTGACCGGTCATCGTGCCGAAGCAGTAGCGTTCGGCACGGAAGCGCCTTATCTTCAGCGCCTTGGTTGTGAAACCCTGGTGCTCGGCCCTGGCGATATCGCCTGCGCCCACCAGCCGGGCGAGTACCTCGAAATGTCACGCTTGACGCCTACAGTGCGTCTATTGCGTGAATTGATCGAACATTACTGCCTGAAACCTGCATAAATTAACCCTTGCCTGTTCGTACATAGAAGGAGAGCGAGCGTGTCGCCAAGCCTGTTCCGACGATAACCATCAGCCCGCTGTGCGTTTTCACGATTCATCCTTTTTCGGCTGCTTTTTATTACAGGCCCAGGTTTTATGCCCGAATACGTCAATTGGCTTCGTCACGCTTCGCCCTACATCAATGCTCACCGGGACTGCACCTTCGTGGTCATGCTGCCTGGCGACGGTGTGGAACATCCGAACTTCGGCAATATCGTCCACGACCTGGTGCTGCTGCACAGCCTCGGCGTGCGGCTGGTGCTGGTGCACGGTTCGCGCCCACAGATCGAAGCGCGCCTTGAGGCGCGCGGCCTGACCCCGGCTTACCACGAAGGCCTGCGCATCACCGATGCCGCAACCCTGGAGTGTGTGATCGACGCGGTCGGCCACCTGCGCATCGCCATCGAAGCGCGCCTTTCCATGGACATGGCCTCGTCGCCGATGCAGGGCTCACGCCTGCGGGTGGCCAGCGGCAACCTGGTGACCGCGCGACCTATCGGCGTGCTCGAAGGCGTGGATTACCATCACACCGGCGAAGTGCGCCGCGTCGACCGCAAGGGCATCAATCGCCTGCTGGACGAGCGCTCCATCGTGTTGCTGTCGCCGCTGGGCTATTCGCCGACGGGGGAGATTTTCAACCTGGCCTGCGAAGACGTCGCTACTCGCGCCGCCATCGACCTGGGAGCCGACAAGCTGTTGCTGTTCGGCGCCGACCTCGGCCTGATCGATGAAAATGGTCGTCTGGTCCGCGAGCTGCGTCCGCAGCAAGTGCCGGCGCACCTGCAGCGCCTGGGCAGCAACTACCAGGCCGAGCTGTTGGATGCCGCCGCCGAGGCTTGCCGTGGCGGCGTCGGGCGCAGCCATATCGTCAGTTACGCCGAAGACGGCGCGCTGCTTACCGAACTGTTCACCCGGGACGGCGGCGGTACGCTGGTGGCCCAGGAACAATTCGAACTGGTCCGCGAGGCGGCGATTGAAGACGTCGGTGGCTTGCTGGACCTGATCAGCCCGCTGGAAGAGCAGGGCATCCTGGTGCGTCGTTCACGCGAAGTGCTGGAGCGTGAGATCGAGCAATTCAGTGTGGTCGAGCGCGAAGGCATGATCATCGCCTGTGCGGCGCTGTATCAGATCGCGGATTCGGATGCAGGTGAGCTGGCGTGCCTGGCGGTGAACCCGGAATACCGCCACGGCGGGCGCGGTGACGAGCTGCTCGAACGCATCGAAACTCGTGCGCGGGCCCAGGGTTTGAAGACCTTGTTCGTGCTTACCACGCGCACTGCCCACTGGTTCCGCGAGCGGGGCTTTGTGCCGAGCAGTGTTGATCGCCTGCCGTCGGCACGGGCGTCGCTGTACAACTACCAGCGTAATTCGAAGATCTTCGAAAAGGCGCTGTAACCCCCATTCTGCAGGAGCCGGCAAGCCGGCTCCTGCAGGGTCAGGGCTTGATGAATTGGTCGGTCACAAAGGCCGAATAGTCCGGCAGCACCGTCTCGACCTTGCCTTGTTCCTTCAAGAACTTCGCCGTCTCTCCAATCGCCTTCGCCGTGCCGCCTTTGAGCAGTGCGTCGGTCTGCTGCGCCTTGGCGTCCGGGAAGGTGGTACCGGCCAACAGCTCTGGAATGTCGGCGGCGTTTGAACCTGTCAGTTTGGCGATTTTCTGTACCGGCTCGGAGTCCACTGTCCAGGCATCTTTATGGGCGGCGTAGTCAGCGAAAGAGTCCAGTGTGACCTTGGCAAACCTGGCCACTACGTCAGGATGTTTTTGCGCAAAATCCTTGCGTGCTACCCACACCTCAAACGTCGGTGCGCCCCACTGACCCACCTGGGCCGCGTCTGTCAGGGTCTTGCCGGTTTTGCGGATCTCTCCGAGCGCAGGTGACCAGACAAAAGCGCCGTCGATATCACCCCGTTTCCACGCGGCGGCAATTTCGGCGGGTTGCAGGTTCACCACTTTGACTTTCCGGGTGTCCAGCCCCCAATGCTTCAATGCACCGAGCAGGCTGTAATGAGAGGTGGAGACAAAGGGCGTGGCGATGGTCTTGCCGACGAGGTCTTCGGGTTTGTCGATGCCGCTGCCGTTGCGCACCACCAATGCTTCAGAAGTATTGATCTGCGCCGATACGATAAACGCGACGATCGGTAGATTGCGCGATGCAGCTGCGGCGAGGGGGCTGGAACCGAGGTTGCCGATTTGCACATCACCCGAGGCGATCGCGGTGACGACTTCCGGCCCGCTGTTGAATCGGCGCCAGGCAATTTTCTCGCCAATGGCCTTTTCATAGAGGCCATCGGCCTGTGGGACTTTGCTGGGATCGATACCCGTTTGGTAGCCGACGGTTAAATCGGCGGCTTTGACACCAAAAGAAAGTATTAGTGACACAAAAACTGTAACAAATTGACGGGAGGATGTGCCTTTGGCCATGATGGCGTCGCCTTTTTGATCGTGGGTGACGTATGAAACGGTACGGCCACACTAATCGATCTAAAAAAGCGCTAACAAATACCCTTTAGGAATTAGCTTATGGAGCGGCTCGTCTATGCTGACCTGTTCGCGCCATGGAAAGTCTTATTCCCGAATCGTATGAAAAAGAATGAAACAATTCTTTTTGGGTGTATGAAAAACTCATTACCCTGCAGGGACCAAATTAACTGCGATTAGACGAAGGTAGTAGACACACAAGGTTACGATTGACTTGGTAGTCACTATCTGGCGCTAATCGCGCATCTGTGGATCGAGGGCGTCAGACCCGAGACCAAAGAAATACAAAAATTAGAAATGAGAGGAGCGGTACATGAAGAAGTCAACATTGGCGTTGGCCGTGGCTGTAGCTGCGATTGCCCAACAGGCAAACTCCGCCGGTTTCATCGAAGATAGCAAGGCAACACTGGGGCTGCGTAACTTCTACATCAACACCGATAACCGTGATGGCGCTGCAAAACCGTCCAAGAACGAAGAGTGGGGCCAAGGCTTCGATCTGCGCTTCATTTCGGGCTATACCCAAGGCACCGTTCAGTTCGGCGTTGACGCAATCGGCCTGTACGGCGTGCGTCTCGATTCCGGCCGTGGCACCAGCGGTAACATTGCCGGTACTTCGTCCGGCGGTACCGTGTTCCCGAGCGACGGCAATCGCGCGGTCAACGATTTCGCGAGCCTGGGCGTAACCGGTAAGGTCAAGATCTCCCAAACCGAACTGAAGCTGGGCACCCTGCAGCCTAAGCTGCCAGTGATCGTGACCAACGATGGTCGTCTGCTGCCGCAAACCTTCCAAGGTGGCCAGATCACCACCAACGACATCAAGGATTTGACGCTGGTTGCCGGTCAGATCGAAAAAGCCAAAGGTCGTAACTCCAGCAACAACGAGAACCTGTCGATTGCCGGTGCCAACAACGGCTCTAACTACAAGACAGGCAAGTTCAGCAACAAATTCTACTACGCCGGTGGTGACTACAAGCTGACCAAGGACCTGACTGCCCAGTACTACTACGGCAACCTGGAAGACTTCTACAAGCAGCACTTCCTGGGTCTGACCCACAACTGGGCTATCGGCCCGGGCGTATTGAAGTCTGATCTGCGTTATTTCAACAGCTCTGACGATGGTAAGAACGGTGACACCACCACTTACTACACTACCGGTAACTACAACGGTTTCACTGGTGGTCGAGGCAAAGTCGACAACAATCTGTACAGCGGCCTTTTCCTGTACACCGTTGGTGGTCACACCTTTGGTGGCGGTTACCAAGTCAGCAATGGCAGCAGCGACTTCCCTTGGTTGAACCAGGGTGATGGTTCGTCGGCTTACATCACTACCGACATGCAAATTCAGAAGTTCGCCCGTGCCGGCGAGCGTACCTGGCAAGCTCGCTACGCCTATGACTTCGCGAAAGTGGGTGTGCCTGGCCTGACTGCTGGTGTTGTGTACCTCAAAGGTAGCGACATTGACACCGTAGGCACCAACGCAGCACGTACTGAAATCACCGGCCAGTCCGAGTGGGAACGCGACATCACCGTTGCCTACGTGATTCCAGAAGGCCCGCTGAAAAACCTCGGCTTCGCCTGGAAAAACGCTATGTGGCGTACCGACCTGGCGAACACCCGCTCCCAGGACGAAAACCGCCTGATCGTCAGCTACTCGCTGCCACTGTTCTAGTAGCGTGAAGCTGTAGTAAGACTGTAAACCTTGCCCGGCGCTACGCCGGGCAAGGTGTCTTGCGTTTCAAGTCGGGCCAAACCCCCGCAGGCCCTTCCTGAACCCCTCTTTTTACAGCGTCTCAAGGCCTTCTCGAACCTTGAAGCGGATGTTGCTCCTCGCCCGTTGCGGCGTCCAATGAACAGATTTTTAATATTCCTTTATCGTCTAGATAAATCGATATTTATTCTTTTTAAATAATCGTCAATCCATGCACAGTGGGCTCCATAAGCACTCACCAGGAGCCACACCATGAGCCTAAGACTGGGCGATATCGCCCCCGACTTCGAACAGGATTCCAGCGCCGGCAAGATTCGTTTCCACGAATGGCTGGGCGATAGCTGGGGTGTGTTGTTTTCCCACCCGGCGGACTTCACCCCGGTGTGCACCACCGAGCTGGGCTTCACTGCCAAGCTCAAGGACGAGTTCGCCAAGCGCGGCGTCAAGGCCATCGCCCTGTCCGTAGACCCGGTGGACTCGCACCACAAGTGGATCGAAGACATCAACGAAACCCAGAACACCATCGTCAACTTCCCGATCCTGGCGGATGCCGATCGCAAGGTGTCGGACCTTTATGACCTGATCCACCCGAACGCCAGTGACACCCTCACCGTGCGCTCCCTGTTCGTGATCGATCCGAACAAAAAGATTCGCCTGACCATCACCTACCCGGCCAGCACCGGCCGCAACTTCCACGAAATCCTGCGGGTCATCGACTCGTTGCAGCTGACCGACAACCACAAGGTCGCCACCCCCGCCAACTGGCAGGACGGTGATGAAGTGGTGATCGTGCCTTCGCTCAAGGACGAGGAAGAAATCAAGAAGCGCTTTCCGAAGGGTTACCGGGCGGTGAAGCCGTATCTGCGCCTTACCCCTCAGCCTAATCGTTAAGGCTGATCCCGCCATCGCCGGCGAGCCGGTTCCTGCAGGTGATCGCATTCCATTTGTAGGAGCTGGCTTGCCGGCGATAGCAATAGTTCCGACGACTCACATAGCAAGGGTTTTCAGGCCGTTTCGACGGCCTTTTTTTTCGCCTGGGATTTGATAACTCTCATATGCATTTAAAGAATAAACACATGAAAAAATAAGATTTAAAGATATATAAATCTGCTGATAAGGTCTGTTCCATCTTGGCGCCATCGTCAC